>JXCR01070570.1:158364-235214 GCA_002079205.1 Phalaenopsis hybrid cultivar
TTTTTGGATTTTTGATTTTTAAACTATTTTATTTTTTTAATAATAATAATTTTTTCATGGTATATATATTATCTCTAAATTTCCTAATTTATCAAAACTATTTAATTCAACCATTACCTTCCCAACGCAACGACGCCAAAAACTTGATCTGACCTTTTTGTTGCGATAGATTGTGTAAAATTTAATTAAATATAATCAATTAATATTCGGATTCTATGCAAGTATACGTATCGTTATCAAATAATAATGGAATTTCTATTTAAGCCCCAAATATCGATCCTACAGGGAAGGTTTAAATTGGAAATGACAAATTTGCTAGGAAATTCACAGAAAGTCAATTGAAATCACTGTCACTAATTTTATATGTTGAGATGTAATCAAAATTAAATTTCTAAACTATTATCAAATCAAATATGCAAAATTTAAAATAGTAAATACTAATCTATTAACTATGTTTATGTAACGGAGATTCTTATGTGAAAAAGCGTCCTTCCCACTACAATGAGGCTATGGTAAAATGAGATGAGATAAATGTTCATAATATGTTTTGTACCAAATAGAAACAATTTTAATTCTCTACCCAGATACATTGCATAGAAAATCATTGGCTAATCTCAGTGTTTAGTCCTAAATTCGTGACTATGCTAGGAGGATACTGGCTCCCACTCCAGAGCTCCCACTTCCCTTCACCTGAAGGCTAGCTCTCGCTTCAGTTTTTAATCACTAAGAATAAATTGAAGATATTAGTCTCTAAAGTTTCTCCAATTCGACACCAAAAAAAGAATATTTCCCTATTTATTTGCACTTATTTCCATAAACGATGTTTTCCTTCATGAAATCAAATGTGATCCTTACTTTGTTGTAGAACTCATACTCCATTTCCCAGATCATATGTTTCACAACACATTTTAACAATTCAATTGGCCAGATCAAAGAGTAAATTAAGTGCGGAGTTGAAAAATCATCATAATTTATTTTACAATTTAATATTGGCACATTCAAATTATCTCTTCATTTCACCATATCTCAGAGAAGGGAGAAAGATAGGGGAACTACTCAGACTTCATGAGAAATAAATAACAAAACAAAAATTTTGAATATAAAAGAAAGTTCATACAACCCTGACAAACAAACAATACTTATCTGAAAACTCTTTTTCAAAGCAAATCCTTTGTAGCCTTTCCTTAAAAATGCAAGAAGAAGATATCTCTCACTTTTTACTTCTTCAACAATCTTTCAAAAAGTTTCACACTAAATCTCACCACAAAAACTCTAAACTATGAAAGCAAAATCACTAATTGACTCAAATATGAAAGTGGAATGTAATGACGTGGTGCAAAAAATGAAAGTAGAGGAGTGAAAAACGAAGAGGAGCGACTTTTCTGATGAAATTCGACCCCAAATAGAGGCCAATGTCAGTTCTCCAAGAGGTGCCTCCAAAAACTCTTCAAACAATCGTTAAAATACATCGAACCTTCTAGAAACAGGGTCTGCACCGTCTTTGGTGTCGTCAGTGTTGGTCTGGCGTCGTCAACGCTGAGTAAAAAATCTCCGCGGTAATTTGTTTTGCGCCGTCGGTGCTGCCCTCGGCACTCCCGGTGTTGAGAATTTCTTCAAAAATGTCATTTTGACTCCAAATTTCATTCTTTTTGCTTTTTTTTTATTTAAGCCCTAAAAATTAATAAACTGCAAGAAAACATCAAAATACCTTCCATTAAAGTACAATGTAATAAAAAACAGGTATAAAATATGGGTCTAAAAATGCATATATTTTTGGTGTATCAACAGTCTTCAAAACTATTCAAACTTTAAATTAGCCAATGTTCTTCATAATATCTCCAGTAAGGGTAAATAATATTATTGCTCCTATTTAGCACAACACAATTTGTGTACTTCCACAACCAAAATCCTATACTTATTAATGATTCATAATAAGAAGAAAGACATTTTCATATCAAGTGCTTTTCTTTTACTAAAACTCAAGTTATCTTTAGAAGTTTTATTGTTTTGTCAAAATATCAAAAATACCAAAAAGAATTGAATTTTACTTATTGAGAAAATATTTATAGTTTAAGTAAATGTCTTTTTAAAATAGAAAGTTTGTGCATTATATGTATTTTCCTTGTGGGTTCGATATTCAGGTCTTAATCAAAAAGTCATATATTACTTGATAACAATACGTATACTTGCGTAGTATCCCAATATATATATATATATATCTGTGTGTGTGTGTGTGTGTGTGTGTGTGCGTGTGTATGATCTCATGATGGTGGTGGCTGGACCTAGCTTTTTTCTGCTAGGGTTTTAGCAGTGATGGATCTTCTTGGAGGTGTTGTGGAGCTGGGTGGAGGAGCTAGTTTTCTCTTCAAGGTGTTTTTGTTGGTTGAGAAGGTTGTTTAGGTTTTGCCCGGGAAGCCTTCTTTTGAACTATTATTACTGTTCTATTTCTTTGCTGGAGCAGCTTGCTGTTTTTGCTTCACTAGCTTGGGAGTTTTTGGCACTGGATTGGCTTTGTCAGCATTGAATATTTGTTGGTTTTTCTGTTTCATACTCTACTTGAATCTTAGGGTTTCTGCTGCTATTTTTCCCCTTTACTGAGTTTTGGTTCTTTAGCTGGTTGTGTTTTTTCCAGCTCCTGGTTTTTCCCTTTTGTTTTGAGTGGTGCTTTTAATGGAATGCCCCATTGATGTTGAAACCAATGCCCAATGGACCAAGGCAACTTTTGCTGAAGTTGTTGGAAGTGGTTTTGAAGTGCTTAAATCGTTTGATCATTTGGTTTTCCCACAAAATCTTCATGATGCTGCTGCAGGAAGAGGGGTTTGCCCTTTTGTAATCCCTTAGGGATGAAGGAAGGGGAACCTGCCATTATCTTCTCTCCATAGGAAATTAATGATCTCAATGAAACCATTAAGTTTACTTTAATAGGAAAATTTCAATATGGCCATCCAAAGATAGACTTGATAAGGAAGTATTTTGAGGATTTGAAACTTACAGGATCATGGAGGCTGGGATTATTAGATGGCAGACACCTGTTAATCTCTTTATTCAATGAAGAAGACTATGCAAGAGTATTTGCTAAAAAAACCTTGATCATTAATGGAGTTCCAATGAAATTGATGAAGTTGACACCTGGGTTTGATCCTACAAAGGAACCTCCTATTGTTCCAATGTGGTTCAAATTCCCTAACCTTCCTATTTAATATTATCATCAAAATGTGCTCTTTAGCATCAGTAGAGTGCTTGGTTGTCTTCTAAAAATTGATGCTCCTACTTATAATATGGCTAGACTAGCTGGTGCTAGAGTCCTGGTGAAGAGGGACATTACCTTACCAGATGTTGGAAGGGTGTGGATTGGAACTAAAGAACAAGGGTTCTGGCAGAAGATTATGGTAGAGCAAAAACCTGTATATTTTCAACATTGTAAAATGTTTGGACATAATTTGGAGAAGTGTTATAGACTTCATCCTCCATCTAAAAGGAAAATTTCAGTGGATAAAGTTACTGCTTCTAGGCCTGCAGAGACAACAACAAGGAAGGGGCAAGTAGAGCTGATGTTGTTACTATGGATGCTGAAAATACTATTGGGACTGAGCCCTTTGGTAAAGCTGGGGATCAGGAGGAAAGTATTTGCATTGACAATAATTTGAGGGGAACTGCAATAAAAGATGATAGCTTATTAAGCATTAACCCAATTAGGATTGATGACCATACAATCAACAGTTTGACAAATGTTTTAACTGAAAATTGGCAAGTCAGAGAAGTAATAAGAAAAAGAAAGGCAAGTCTGATATTAAACAGCCTTTGGATGGCCCCTCCACTATAATTGTGGATCACCATCCTAGGACTAGGGGGAAAGGGAGGACCTTTTCTCAATGATAAAGTTCCTATGTTGGAATATTAGGGGTATTGCTCACCTCAAGAGATTAATACACCTTGCGAGAGTTCATAAAGTGTGGTGTTTTGCCATTCTGAAACCTTTGGTTACTAAACTTTCCCACAAAATTCTAAAAAAAATCCCTAAATTTGCTCATTTCTCTAATTCTAATAATAAGATTTGGCTCTTTGCTAGATCTGAACTCCAGTTGTCAGTTTTTCATAATCATTCCCAATTTATTCATATTCAATTCTCTATTGGAGCTCATGTTGGCTATGCCACCTTCATCTATGCCAACAGTCTTGCTAATAATCAGGCCACTTTATGGTCTGATTTAACTCAAATTGGGCAATCTGTTAACTCGTTTTGGATTTTTTGGGGGGGGGGGATTAAATTGTATTTCTGTTCCTAGTGGAAGAGGAGGTGGTAGACCACCTTCTGTATCTGCCATGAATAGATTCAATGATTTTCTATCTGAGGCTGAATTATTTGATTTGGTTTATCAAGGTCCTGATTTCACTTGGAGAAGGGGTTCCATGTGGGAAAGGCTTGATTTACTATCATTTCTCATATGGCCATGGCTGGTTCTGACCACAGGCCTCTTATTTTCTCCATTCAAAATCTTGAAATCCCCAATAGAGCTCCTTTCAGATTCAAAATATGTGGAGTCTACATCCTCAATTTACTGAGGAAGTTGCTAAGGTATGGAGGTCTGATGGGGAGGCTAATCCCTGGAATAATTTGTGGAAACTCCAAAAGAAGGTGGCAGCACATCTTAAGCAGTGGAATTGGGACACTATTGGAAATATACATGAAAACATGATTAATGCCCAAAGTAAAGTTCTTAATATAGAAAAGAGTTTTCAAAGGGGTTTAAATTCTGAAGTTGACCTTCATAACGCTAATGAAGAGATTCTAATGCAGATTAATTATTCTGAAAGCTTTTTGATGCAGAAGGCTACTGTTACCAGATTTATTGAGGGAGATAAAAACTCAAGTTATTACCATGCTTGCATCAACTTCAAAAGGAAAAAAAAACAATATGATTTTATCTATCAATGATTTTTCTGGTACTTGCTTGTCTGAAGTTGAGGCTATTGCCCAAGATGTTGTACATTATTTCCAAAATCTTTTTAATGATCAGTCATCTTCTAGAACTCAGATCAATATTGAGCTCTTCTCTGATTATCAAGACTATGTCCACAGTTTGGAACTAAATAATATTCCCTTGGAAGGAGATATTTAAGCTGCTCTGGATTCTATTGATGAGCATAAGGTGGCTGGACCTGATGGCTTCACTGTTAAGTTTTATAAGGCTACTTGGAATATCATCTGTGGGGAGTTTGTTGCCGCAGTGCAAAGCTTCTTTAAAGGTATTGATCCCCCTAGGTACTTTACTGCTTCCACTATAACTTTGATTCCAAAAAATTCCAACAGGGTTGGGTGGGGTGATTTCAGACCTATCAGTCTAACAAATGTTACTTCTAAAGTAATCAGCAAGATAATTGGCACCAGGCTTCAACCTATTCTTCAACAGCTTATTATCAATAATCAGGTGGCTTTTGTGAAAGGCAAGCAAATTACTGATAACATTCTTTTGGCTCAGGCGCTGTTGCTGGATCTTGATAGAAAATGTAGATGCAACAATCTCATTCTTAAATTTGATATCCAAAAGGCATATGATACAAATAACTGGGATTTTATCTTGGCTACTTTAAATGCTAGGGGTTTCTCAGGGGATTTTAGCAATCTGATCAAAAGATGGCTTATTTGCAATAACCACTCTATCTTAATTAATGGAAAGAGCCAAGGTTTCTTCATTGCTTCTAGGGGAATTAAACAAGGAGATCCTTTGTCCCCAACAATCTTTATTCTTGCTATGAATTATCTTTCTAGGCTTCTAAATCAAATGTTTTTCTCTTCTTTTCATTTGGCCTATCAGCACAGATCAAATATTGGAGTGAGTCACCTGTCCTATGTAGATGATATTATTATATTCTCAAAGGCTACTAAGACTGTTGTGAGGTCTCATTGTCAAGGATTCAAGCACTTTCAAAGAACATCTGGTATGAATCTTAGCAAATAAAAATGTTAAATTTTTACTAGCTCACACATTCTTCCACAGATTAAGCAATGGATTGCACAGTACACTGGCTTTAACCTGGCTTCTCTACCAATCAATTATCCTAGAGTCCAATTAATGAAAGTGAGAGCCAAGCAAACTCAATTTAATGGTGTTATTGATCATATTCAGAAACAGCTTCAATGTTGGACCAATTCCTTCCTCTCAAATGGAGGTAGGATCACTCTCCCTAAAAGCATCTTAACTTTCATCCCCTCCTATGCTCTTCAAATGTTCATCATGAAAAAGGGGACTCAAATTAGGCTGGGCAGAATTTTTAATAAATTCCTGTGGGCTGGACAGAAGAAACAGTTTCATTAGTTAGCTTGGCAAAAACTTTGTAAGCCTCTACATATAGGTGGTTTGGGCTTTAAAGATTTTCAGCAACTAAGTTTTATTAATCTTTGTAAACTATAAATTAAGTTTAGAGCCCAATATAGTCTATGGGCACTGTTTATGAAGGGGAAAAAACTGCAGGGCATTACATCCTAATCTATCTAAGAAAAAAATAGGTGATTCCAGGCTGTGGACTAAATTACTGGAGGTCAAAACTCAAGCTGAAGATTTATGTATTTGGGAGCTTGGAGAAGGTCAAAACAATTTCTGGTTAGATAAATAGGCTTGGAATGGGGAGAAGTTGTCTTGTGACTCCTCCAATCCCAACTATCTAACAAAGGTGAAGGAATTTTGGACTGAAAATCAGTGGAATTGCAATCTGCTGTCTACCATCTTAAATGAAGAGTAGATGTATTGGGTTAAGAATACAACAATCAATCCTGCACAAAAAGATAGAATCATTACTAGACAAGCACCCTCACAAAAGCTTTCAGCATACATTTTTCAACAATTCTATCAGTGGCAGCCTGTCCTATGGGGGAAAACTATTTGGGGAAAGTGGTTAACACCTTCCATGTCTTTTTTCTGTTACAGACTTTGGCAATCTTTATTACCTAGTGATGATATTTTGAAGATGAAAGGGCTTAGGGGACCTTCATGCTTCTGCCTGTGTAGTGAGGCAGAAGAAGGTTTGGAACATATGTTCTTCTCTTACAATTTCTCCCAAAGAATTTTAACTGAACTGTTGATTCAACTCAACATTGATACTCTGAAAGTCAGCTGGGAAAAGAATTTGTGATGTTGGAAGGAATGGCTAGAAGCTAAATTGATAATCATTCCATGCATTGTTGCCTAGTTCATCTGAATGTGTAGAAACCAAGTAAAGTTTGACAACATCAAAGCTATGGAAAAGTCTGTGGATTTTAATTGTACTTCCAATTTGTAAAAGATTATAAAATACCAGAATTTTTGTAATGTTTTCCACAATTGGGTGCCTAATGGGACAGACATGAAGCTTTGTAAGCCAACTTTGGTCCTTTGGACCCCCCTCCTCTGGGGTGGCTGAAGGCCAATACTGATGGTAGTTTCTCTAAGGATTCTTCTGGTGTTGGAGGTATTGTTAGAAACTCTCAAGGAAAGTGTATCTTTTACTTCTCGTCTCCATCTTGGGCTTATGATGCACTTGAAACTGAGATGATAGCCATTTACTGGGCTATTTACCTTGCCAACCAATGCAACATCACAAAATTGGTGTTTGAGTTTGATTGCAACAGCTATATCAGAATACTTAAACAAGAAGAAGCTGTCCCCTAGAATATTATTAGATGGAATAATAAAATTAAGAGTCTGTTGAACAATGTTGAAATTAAATTCCAACACATCCTTAGAGAAGGCAACAATCCAACACACAGTTTGGCAGTAAGGGGGAGGGGAACATAATTGATTGCTGTAGGAACTATACCTCCAGCTCAATTAGCTCTCCTTCTACATGAGGACAATTTGTCCATTCCTTATCTTCATTTTAGGGCTTGATCTATATATATATATATATATATATACAACTACACCTTTTTGTCAGCAGTTTTATATAGACTAACATTGTAGGGTGTGTTGGGTTTGTCTTGGGTGGTCTGCCCACTTATTTGTAACTCTCTTTTTAGATCAACATGTAAGGAGCCATAAGTAGCTCTTTCTTTTAAATATATATATAAATAATATATATATAAATAATATATATATATATATATATATATANTGATTTGACATCATGACTTGACACATTAGAAAACTTAGACTCACCACGACGAGGAGCTTGAAGCTAGTATTATGGGTAGCACGACCATCTTCAAAAGCAAAACATGTCTTCACCAGCTAAACTATTCCTTAGAATTAAACAAGAAATCCATATGACTTTGAGATTGTCTGCTTATGCAACATAAATCCTCAATTTATCTTTAGACCTTCGTATAACCATGTTATGCAATGTAAGCCCTAACTCACTTTAAGATTCCGAGGTTGTTGCTCGTTATGACCTAAATCCTCACATTTTCCAGGATATTTGTGTGATCGTTTCACACCAATGTAAATAAAATTTGCAAGATGAAATATTAAATAATTTCTCTCTAAAATTGAAGACAAACAGTAGGATAGGTTTAGGAAGTTACTTAGGTTATCCTTAGGATATGTGACATTCGCTCGTCTCTCTTTCTTTGGATTCCATAAAATGTTCCAAGTTTGACTCATTCCCCTTTCACACCTCTTTGTCTAATTTCCTTGAAAAGTCCTATTACTTTGAACTCCTTGAGTATAATATCCCCTGATTTTTATCGAGAGTTTTCTTAGGTGACTTTGGTTATCTTGGATGTAATTAACTATAGGGGCTTGCCCTTATAGGAAGCATTTTTGAACCCAACTTAATATAAATCCTATTTAATACTTCGTATTAAATAAGGGAACTTGTCGACTTATAATAAAAATGGTTTCACATACTTAACGGATGTCATACAATCTTTAGTTTATTTAATCGAGCATTATCAATAAGTAGTGTGTTTACCCTTCGNGCATACTTAACAGATGTCATACAATCTTTAGTTTATTTGATCGAGCATTATCAATAAGTAGTGTGTTTATCCTTCGGGATGAATACATTATTTGTGGTATTAGGGTCATTTATTTAAACTACTAGGGATATCAGATCGGTCCAGTCTTCTATTCTCAAAAATATAAAATACTATTTTTTTCAAATTATATATAAAATTAAATTAAAACGGGTGTTGGGATATCCATCATGACAACTGACAACTTCACAACCCCCAACCTTCTTTTTAGTGCTGACATTATCATACCAAATATCTTCAGCATTATAATTGACCTTCATTATTAAAAAAGTTACCTAAATTTACCATAACATTCATAAACTTAAGTATAGTCATTTAAAGTTTAATCTTAATATCTCAGGTCATGTTAAAATAATTTTAAAAATATTGTTACTTAAGGACAAATAAAATTTAGTTTACTTCTTTTGTTTAGAAAAAAGAAAATTTTCTTTCCCCCGAACTTAAGTTTTTAAATATTTGTTAAAAAAATGTTTTAGTGCAAAATTCAATTGGTGAAAGAAAACAATAAATGCATGAAAATAAAAACTAACCTATAGAGGATTTTTTACTATGAAACTGAGCTCTGATATACTACAGGTACTAATTTTAAAAATTCACATAGACTTTTAAGCATTAAATGAGACATAATATATTCTAAAGAATTCTATGGGATTTAAAAATAGAAACAAAAACTGAAAAATACTAAAGAATGCAGAAAAGTAAAAATCTACAGTTAGTATTACCATTTTAAATCCACAACACAAAAATAAAAATCTTTACTACTACAGTTTCAAATTCCAACCAAATAAAATCCAAACAACATACAAACAATCAAGTAACTAAACAAAACGAATAAACTAACTCCAAAAAGTATCAATCTTCTTCGCCTTCCTCATCATCATAATCATCATCTTCTTCTTCTTTATCATCATCATGAATAAAAGCAAATGGAGTAAAGCTGGGGCAAGTAGGAAATTCCACATTGTATTCACCCCAAAGATACCTCACCATAACATCCTCAAACGCTATATCATGCTAAACTTTCATGTGCTGATACTCATCATTATAAGCATTTCTTACTCCAATCTCTCCAATCTGATTCTGAATATTTACTACATCCAGTTTTTGAATCATGAGTTTGTCCATGATATTTTCTAATGATGTAGGGCGAGAAGTAGATGCCCCTGCAGCTGATGTAGAGGGTTTACTGCTTTTTACACCTCTAGATTCAACAAATGATTCAACTCTCTGCATCATATGCTTCCCAATACGATTTTGTGGCCGTAATTTTTCTTCATTTCTATGGGACTCTACTCCTGATTGCTCACAAAGAGTGAAAATCAGAGCAGGATAACCCAAACTACTAGTTGTAGAGCTCTTAGCTATGCTCCGTGCATGGTGAACTATTAGAGCACCAACATCTATTGCTTTCATGTTCTAAATGCAATAGTTCAATATAGCTATATCCTTTGTTACATAGGCCAAATGATTTGTTGGTAATAATCTAACAGAAATAAAGTGGTGTCATACCTTTGCCTGACTAGTCATCATGGAAGTGGAGAAGTTAACTATCTTATTATTTTTAATCCTTCATTCTCCTCTTCCATCAGTTAGGAAGGAAATCACTTCATCCAGTGATGAATCAGTCATCACAAATGCAACATATTCATCAAAAAATACATTCCTCTGCCATAAAAAGAATTGCTCCTTTCTGCAGTAAATTCAACTTGCTTACCTCTTATGAGAATGTGCTCGCATTAGTGAATCTCAAGCTGGCATAAAATTTCTGAATGTTTGGCACAATCACTACTGTAGTGAAGTAGCAAAACTATTCCCAATTTCTGGCAAGAATCAACCTCTCAATCTTGCCACCTAGGTTAGCAAGTGCTCGTTCTTGGATCAATCTTCTCAATTCAATTTGAGTGTTATAACTGTATTGGGCCTTCAAATTAACAAATCTTCGAGCATCAAAATCATATGTTCTTCCTCACTTCACTCGTGGAGCCATTTAAAATCCTACCAAAATCCAAATAAATTCCAAATAAATTACAAAATAAAAAATCTAACTCTCTAAGTAAAATTATTTAGTAAGAAATTTTTCAACATGAGTTTTCTTCAAATTTTTTCATAAAAAATCCCAAGTTTTGGATTTTCCATAATGTAGGAAAAATCCATGGTGAAAATAAAAAATTTCTAGATTAAAGCGAAGCTCTTACCAAGAGAAGTAGAAATCTATGATTTTTAGCCTACAAAATCTTCTCTATCGCGCTCAATGTGAAGCCCTAAGTCAAGGTTTAGAGGTAGGAGACAACCTTAGTAGTAAAAATGAAGTTTTAGTATGTGATTTCATGGTTTTTTAGGTAATCAAGCATTTTCGAGAATCTGGCGCATCATACACCAACTCTCTATAAACTGGCGCATCTTGCGTCAATGCCTAAATTTCTCTAGATTTCATTTTCTGTGAAAACCTGCTCCGTACCGCTTTATGTATATCTCTAATTAACTCAAATGAACCCTTATAAGCATAATTAAAAATTACTCTAACATCTATTTTTCACAAACAACACAAAACTCATTTTTATATATAAAATTTGCGCTATTACAAACTAACATTTATCAAGCCAACAAACATTTATTTCAGTGTTTAAAGCAAATCAAAACATCCTAACACTAAAATTTAAACATCAAAATTCTAAACACAAACATCGATATAATTTAACTATAAAAGTAAATCCAATCCAATAGAACAAACAACTAAAACAAGCAGTACTAAATAAAATGTTCCGTGCATAGATTAAGTTCAAACATCTTCTTCACTCTCATCCTCCTAGATATCTCCCTCAGATTGGTAGTGCGCATACAATTTGTAGAAGGGTCGATAAGGAAAGTCATAAGTCTAATCCTCCCCAATCCAAGCATGTTTCTTGAACATACGTACCAAACCATCTTCAATACGACTAGTATGCTCAAAATATTCTTTAAGTCTCCAATAAAAGTGATCCAACATTTCAGAAATATTCCCAATTGCATTCATAAGATTCTACACCTCTCTTTTTATCTTCTTGATCCTCTTCAAAAGTGCATTAGAACAGAAATAAGGCTGAATAAGTGATGAATTCTTGGATTCCTGATTCATCGGTAGATTCATATCATTTTCATCTCTCATTCCAATACAGTTGCAATAGAATTCTAGATCTATTGGCTTCCAAGGAAGAAGCACTTTTTCCCAACTCTAATAAGGTACTTGCGATTGACTGCATAGTAGAAAAATAGTGGATAGATGTCCAAGTCCGGTTGCAGACCTATTCACAATCAAACCCAGAATTGATTTCACAATGATTGCTCCAATATCAATAGGTTTTCTGGTTTGAATACAATAATTTGAAATAGCACTCTCTATAATTACCTTACTGATTTTCATAATATACAGTAATTTCGATGCAATAAAGAAGTATCATGCCTTCGAAGCAAAATTTAACAACGATGACGAAAAACTTACATTTCCATCATCTCTGGCCTCCCAATTTGCATATTCATTTGTAAGGTACCGATAGAGTTCATTCATATTGTCTTTCGTATGGGTAAAATTCTCGTAATGGCAGATAGGAACATTTTCAATCATAAACATCATTTACTCTTGAAGGAGTGAATTGCACTAACCTGCCTCACACAGACAATTCCTTGGTTGATTCCATGAAGATTTGCATAATACTCTTTCACCACAGGGACGACTACAGCGGCAGTAGTGTACCTTATGAAATTAAGCTAATTTTTGAAAAAAAAGTGTAAATTCTAGCAAAATGAATTGGTTTGTAGATTTGCATAAAAATCTTTCACCATAGGGAAGACTATGATGGTAGTAGCTGTCCTTTATGCCTATGAATGTATTGTTTGTAATCTTGAATCAGTACTATAAATTATGGAACTTGATTTGTGCAATAATGTGGCACTACACCGTTGTCTCTGGCAACAGTGCCAAAAAGTTGATACTTTTCTCAATTTAGATGAAATTTGCACACTAGGGGTTTCACGCAAGTATACGTATCATACAAGTAATATCAAATTATTGATTATGGGACTATTGATTCCACAGAGAATGTGATAATTAAGATTAGAGAAAGTTCTAGCCTACTATAATGATTCTTAACCTGGAACTATAGTTAGTTTAAGTTGCATTTACTAATCCTACTAAATTATCACTGATTCTATTAATTAGGAATGGAACACTTAGAATAGAAATTCTAGCTAATAACAAATAGGAGCAATCCTCTTATTCACCCTCTCTCGAGTGCACAAGAAAGTTTGGCTCAAACTTGATTAGTGTTTGTGCCTATCTCCCTAGAATCCCCAATTTAAATCCATCAAATCATATTTTTATATCTATTTGCATTGCCTTATGAACTACTTTTCCTTCACTCACTAGTGCAATGTGATTCTTTCGAGTTGTGCATGCCATAGCTCTCTTGAGTCTTTATGGGTTCACAATGAATTTTAACATATCATTTGGCTAGAAAGATAAGTAACGTAAGCAAAAAAGTAAACCATCACTTTTACAAATAAAAACTTATTCCAAAAGCATCCTAGTATCCTACACATCCACTACTTCATCACAAGAGAAAGGTATTAAGAAACTACTCACATTAATTTAAGAAAACACTACAATTCATCATCTTATAATAAATCAAATATATAGAAAATGAGTTTAAAAATAGTGCATGACAATGTAGAATGTAAAAGTTAACTTTATCCCTAAAAAATTACGTGAAAACTCCACCCCAAGTGATCTTCAAATGCTTCTTGCACACCTGAATATATTCCCTCATATAATTCATTTAATTCCCTCTCTAATATCTATAAGAAAAAGAAGAAAAATTTTAAAAAAAATTTATTCTAAACTCTCTTCATCTTCCCTTCTAAGCTTCCAATAAGTCTTCCAAATGATAAAAGAGTCATTGTTTGAACTACCTTCGTAGCCTCTTAACTCCCAAATTAGTGCTCCACTAATTGCAGAGACTGCCCCGGGTAGTTCTGGCTCCTAGACGTCATAGGGCTGGCACTTAGGCATTAATGGCTCTATTTTTAAGATGAATTCTAGTGTTTGGGCACTACTAGGCTGGCATTAAGGCCCTGGGGTGAAGCACCTTGGCGCCTAAGTCTAGCGCTTAGGCGTTAGTGTGTTGGAACCATGTTGTTCCCCAAGTGCTCCATTTTGCTTCTTTTTCACTCCATTTCACCTCCAATCCTCCTACCTATTACACCTAAAAGAAAAACATAAAAATACATTTCTTTAAAGTGTAATCTCATCAAAAACAAGTATTCAATGTAAAGGAAATTGAGCATATAACATGACATATCAAAATCCCCAAAAATTAAACGTTAATTGTCTTCAGCCTTTTATTATTAGGATTTTATGTAGAAAATTTTTAATTTTAAGGACCATAGAAAGAGCCTAGATTTCAATTTTCATGACATTCTCAGGTAAACCACGCATAAGAAAACAAGAATCTGCTAATTTCAAGCACCAAAGCATGCAATAGAAAGTAAAGAGCATTTTAAAACATGAAAAAAATCTAGTGCCGCTGGATTAGCAACATATCCTAAGAAAAAGGGCTAGGTACTTCATAAACATACATGGTCTTAATTCTATACAAAAATATAAATTTAGAATTAAGCTACGGGATACGAGCCTGCTACTCCTGTTCTCTTGTCATGTGACATGATATGTCGTACACCTCAAGCTCATGCCCATATCTTAGTTTGAATACAGACTTGATCTTAGGACTCTATCAAATACATATAAAAGAAAAAAGACTAAAGCAATTGAAAATGTTAGCACAAGGTAACATGCAATGCATATTAGCCACGCATAGAGGGAGGAGCTTATCAACGCCTGCAAAAAAGAGGTAGTGTAAATCATTTCATGCTCCTCCCTATAAATGTTTTAGACACAACTCCCTGCAAGAAAATTGACCTAATATACTATTACTCACACAAAAAATGGTAAACATGTAAGCACAAGCACAAAAAGACACATGATTATGTCAATCAAGCCAACACAAAGCAATAGTTAAGTGTCAAAAATACTCTCTAGCAACCTAGCCCTTGTCTAACACACAATCTAACAGAAAGTGTCCTAACTAGCATCTAAGTGCTCAGGATAAATTATTTGAGCACATATAACATTGGCATGGACGTCAGACCAGCTTGATCCTAAAGATCTAAGGTATCTAATGGGAGTCACCCAGGGTGGATTTTTAAAGACTTGGCCTTACATACAACATAGCTTACTACTTTATAGTGAAAATCATAAGTAGAAAGATATGCATACATTTTTTTTAGTTTAAAATAGGACCATTAAATACATACTCATAATTTGCAAGTTGACATGATTTAGATCCTTTGGATCCTTAGCATAGACATACTCGTGTCGATCTTGGTGCAATAACTCTCATTGCTCATCGGGATCTACCTGACAATCAACACTTGTTAATGCATCATGACCAAGACTAGGTTACTCACCTATCGAGTCTGGCTCACAATCAAAAACATAAGAAAATGTGAAATGCAAGCAGACATACTGATACACCTAAAATATATAGTATTTTTATACACATTTTTATACTTATTTTTAAGATATTGTGCTTTAATGAAATGTAATTGTGTGTTTTTCTTTCAGGTACAATCAAATGGATGAAAAATACTTAAAGAAAAGAAAAATGGTCAGATTTGGAGCAAAAATGAAGAAAGGTGCAAAAATGAACTAGGTCGCCTAAGCGTCAGAGGCTAGCGCCTAAGGGTCAGGTACCCCGTGCTTAAGTGCCATAAGTAGTTATTTGATGATTAATTGAATTTAGATGAATTTGGTAAAATTGTGAGAAATATCTTATGGACACAAAAATCATTAAATTGACTTTTAAGAAGGCAACTTCTAGAAGATTCATTGAATGGAGACACCTTTTTGAAGAGACACCAAGGCACCCCTTGGATTTTTATAAGAAAATATTTAGAGTATCCAAGAGAGGATGCCAACCACCCATCATATTTTATAGCCATCACCCATCCAAGTAACCGCCGCCGCCTACCGCTTTCTTTTTATTTTGAGTGTTAGTTTGTATTGTGAGTGAAAGAAGAGAATTTAAAGAAATTTCAAGACATTTTATGGAGAAGATTTGAGATAAATGTTTATCTTTGTGACTACACTTGGTTTTAATCTAGATTTATTATTTATGTGCATGATTTATGCTTTTAAACTCTTGTGTGATTGTGTTTTCTCCATAGATTTGAAGTATTTTTCTTTATCTTTTTCCTTAAAATGATAAGTGATTAAGTGTTTAAAAGATGTTGTGTGAAGTATTAGACTTCAATGTTGGAAGAAGTTGTGATGATTTAAAACCTTACACTTCATTTACTTCTTGATTTGACCAATTAAGATGTTATGCTTGTTGTGAGAACATGTAAGATCCGAGATGGTATTATCTTAGTCAATAAATAGTTAGAATCACATATTGATTTCATTAATGAGAATGTAATTCATGGTGTTGAGTGAAAATAAATAGAAAAATAAATTTTTTAGGGTGTAGAATTAGAGGACTTTAGAGTGACAGGTTAAAGCCCCCAATTTGATTTATAGTTTTAGGTTTTGATACAAGATGTTAGCCCCTAGGTGGAGAGAGAAGAGAGAACTCTATAGTGAGAGCTGGTATCTTCCCTACCTATCCGGTCTTCAAGACTTTTTAAACTATAGATTAGCCAATGATCTTTATAGCATCTCTAGTAAGGGTAAAGAATATAATTGCTCCTATTTGGCACAACACATTTAGCATACTTCCACAACATAATTTTTTATACTTATTATTGATTCATGGTAAGGAAAAAAGATATTTTATTTATATTGCCTTCATCTTACAAATATTTAGTTAAGTTAATTAGTTGCTTACTTTATTTTCATAAATAAAAAAATTACAAAAAGAATTGAATTCTCATTCCTACATTCCCATATTTAAATATTATAAGTGTATTCTCATTTGTTTCATAGTGGAAAACTTTTCCAGCTTTTGCTTTAGATCAAGTTTTTGACTTTGTTGCAAATTAAGAATAACTACTAAGGAAATTAAGCATATAATGTCATACATCACATTTTATATCTATATAAAAGAGTCGAGATCACATACATAAAAGTGGCATGAGTGTACCATGAAGGCATTGACTCAAAGGTGTGAGCATACCGTTAAGGCACTGTCTCAAGGGTGTGCTCGTACTGTAGAGGCTTTGGCTAAAGTACGTGAGTGCACCGCAAATGCATTAACTCAAAGGATGTGCATACCATGAAAGAATTGGCTCAAAAGTATGAGCATACCATGAAGGAATTGACTCAAAGTTGTTAGTGTACCACGAAGGCATCGACTCAAAGAATGAGCATACTGTTGAGGCATTGGCTTGAAGATGTGAGTGTACCATGAAGGCATTGATCAAAGGATGAGCGTATTGATACGCCTAAAATATATAGTATTTTTAGACACATTTTTATACCTATTTTTGAGTTATTACGCTTTAATGGAATGCATTTTTTATTTTTCTTTCAGGTACAGGTAAAAAGGTGAAAAATGCTTAAAGGAGTGAAAAGGATCAAATTTGGAGCAAATAGGTGAAAAATGTGCAAAAGTGTTTTGGCGCCTAAGCGCTAGATCCGACGCTTAAACACCGGTTAAACAGAGAAGGCCCTGCCTAAGCGCCATAGGCCCCGTGCTTAAGCGCTAGTGGCAATTATTGGATGAGTAAATTTGGTTTTTGTGAATTTTGAAGATGTTTTTTGAGGCACCTATTGTCTTAATAGGTGGTTAAAACCACCATGGATGCAAATTATTGTGAAAGGATGCATCTTTTGGGGAAATACATCGAATCAAGACACATTTTAAAGAGATACCAAGGTAACTTTTGGAGAATTATAAAAGAAGGAAGACTGAGACTTTCAAATGGGTCCTAAAAGTACTTGGAAAGTTTTGAAAGTTCTAAAATTGGGGAGTTAGTTGGAGAGATTTTCAGGCACCACATATTTATCCTTTTTATTTTAGTTTTATATTGAGAGTTGTAAAAGAGAAGTGATTTAAAGGAACTTCAAGAGTTTGGTGGAGGACTTGAGATAAGTTTTTATCTTTTCTTTTAGACTACTTTTGGTTTTAATTTAGTAATCGTGGAGGCATTGCCTCGTAGGGGTGAGTGTATGATAGAGGCATTGGTTCAAAGGTGTGATTGTACTGTGGAGGCATTGGATTAAATGGGTGAGCACACCATGAAAGTATTGAGTAAAAAATGTGAGTGCACTGTGGAGATATTGGCTCAAGGGAACGAGTATGCCTAGGAGACAATGACCTTATGGAATGAGTATGCTGAGAAGGTAGCGACCCAAAGGATGGGTATGCCGAGGGGATAGTGAACCAAAGGAACAAGTATGTCAAAGAGGCAGCGACCCTAATGAACAAAGTTGTATAGGAGGCAGCAATCTAAATGAATGGCTATATCAAGGAGGCTATGAACCAAGTGCAACCACAAAAATATGAAAAATGACTATGCAAAGTGTAATGCAAATGAAGTTACTTTTTTGACTCACAAGGTGGACCAGGGTGGTCAACTAAGGGTAACACAACCCAAAGGGTCGATCAAGCTGTGGTGGCCAAATGAACCCAAGTGAAAGGTTGACCAGGCCACAACGAATGGTATAACCCAATGTTTATGGTTGAAATTATTGAGGTTGCCATTCAAACCAATATGTGAGGTTAACCAAGCTGAGGAAGTGGTGTTCTTCCAGGTAAAAGTTAATGAATTAGGAGGAGTGCTGATTGGAGTCATCTTTGGTCATTGTAAAGGAGAAATAACTAATTATTTTTTTGTATTTTTTGTTGTAACTAAGTATTAGTGAATTTATCTTTTCTTCAATGCAATTGTTTTGTGATTTCAGCATGCTTATAGGGTAAACCTTTAACTCTTTCATGTGATGATTAGTTAGGATGAATGGAATGTGAAGTGTAATGCAATTTCCTTATTTTCAAATGTTAATGATTAACCTTAAGAATTTAATTTACTTTTCATTCTAGACAAATGAATTGCTAAAACTTTTATGAACCATAAAACTTGAGAAAACTATGGTGGAATCAACTCAGTTAATCTCATTAAAATATAGGGTGTAGGTTGATATGCCTTGTCGAGAGGTGCAAATAATATGAAAATATGTTTATAAGGGATAGCTATAAGATTTAAGGAATTAAAGTCATTTCTATCCAAGCTTCTTCATGTAATCGGGAGAAAGTAAAGTATCTTGTTGCTTCTATCTATCACTAGTCTTTTAGTATTTACAACTTAACATTCCATGCCATTCACTCAACTCATTACAAGAAAGAGTCTCTTAAGTATTTGATATCTTTCAATCCAAATTGCTAAAAGTAAGATTAATTGTGTAAGATTTAATTTTTCATTTTCTGTGGCACAATTTGGTAGCTTAATAAGAATTTCAACAACATTCACTTTTTAGGCTAGGACTAAAACTAGTAGGCTATAAATTTTCCTATTTTGAATCAACTCGTTCTTTATGGGATCAAAATTCTGGACTCTAAAATCCAATATTACTAATACAACACGTGCACTTGCATGACCCCCCCCCCCAAATGTATGGTTGCACCTGGAAGCAATAGCAGCTTCCCAAAGTCATAGAGGTTTAGTTCCTTGGTGGGCATGTCAACATGAAATTTTGACATGTCAACCATCACAAATTCAAAAACATGGATGTTGGCTGATTTAAATAGAAAAATGTGAGAAGCAAATTAAGAATGGAATGGAGTCCCACCACGAACTATTTATAAAAGTGAAAGGCACATAAATTAAGGGAATGAAAATATTGAATCATTAATTAAAATTGAATGTAATCTACTTCTGCATAAAATATTTTATTCTTATCACACCATCACTTTCAAGAAAGAAGAAAACTAGAGAAATAAAATATGTAAATCAAAAAGATGTTTACATAAATCTTACAAAGTTATAAAGGTCAAAAGAGAGGAATATGAACCTTAATAAACAAGTAAAGTCATACAAGCCAAGTAATACACCTAAAATATATAGAGTTTTAGACATAATTTTATACCTATTTTTGAGATATTGTGCTTTAATGGAAGGTATTTGTGTGTTTTTCTTTCGGGTATAAGTTAAAAGGTGAAAAATGCTTAAAGAAGTGAAAAAGGATCAAATTTGGAACAAAAATGTGAAAATTGTGCTAAGTGTTTTGGCGCCTAAGTGTCAAATACGGCGCTAAAGCACCGGTGAAACATATAAGGTCGCTCTTAAGCACCATTGGTCGTATGCTTAAGCGTCAGAGGCAGTTATTTGCGGTTTTTTTCATTTGGCTAAATTTTGAAGACGTATTTGAGACACCTATTGACTTAAGAGGGTGGTTATGACCACTAATAATGAAAATATATTTAAAAGACTTGTTAAAGGAGGCATCCTTTGAGGATTCATCAAATGTGGACACATTCTGAAGAGTTTCCAAGGCACCTTTTGGAGATTTATAAAAAAGGAAGTAGAGACATTTGAAGTGGGTGCTGATCTGATTTTTTGTTGCGATAGATTGTGTAAAATTTAATTAAATATAATCAATTAATATTCAAATTCTACGCAAGTATACATATCGTTATCAAATAATAATGGACTTTCTATTTAAGCCCCAAATATCGATCTTATGGGGAACGTTTAAATTGAAAATGACAAATTTGCTAGGAAATTCACAGAAAGTCAATTGAAATCACCGTCACTAATTTCAATTGTTGAGATGTAATCAAAATTAAATTTCTAAACTATTATCAAATCAAATATGTAAAATTTAAAACAGTAAATACTAATCTATTAACTATGTTTATGTCACGGAGATTCTTATGTGAAAAAACATCATTCCCACTACAATGTGGCTATGGTAAAATGAGATAAGATAAATGTTCATAATATGTATTGTTTAAATAGGAGCAATTTTAATTGTCTACCCTGATACACTGCATAGAAAATCATTGTCTAATCTCAATGTTTAGTCCCTAAATCCGTGACAAGGCTAGGAGGATACCAGCTCCCACTCCAGAGCTCCCCCTTACCTTCACCTGAAGGCTAGCTCTCGCTTCAGTTTTTAAAAACTAAGCTGCATTAAAGATTTTAGTCTGTCTCCTTAAAGGTTCTCCAATTCTACACCCAACAAAGAATATTTCTCTATTTATTTGCACTTAATTGCATAAACGATGTTCTCCTTCATGGAATCAAATGTGATCCTTACTCTGTTGTAAAACTCATACTCCATTTCTCGGATCATATGTTTCATAACACATTTTAACAATTCAATTGGCCAGATAGAAAAGTAAATTAAGTTCGGACTTGAAAAATCATCACAATTTATTTTACTATTTAATATTGGCACATTCATATTATCTCTTCATTTCACCATATCTGAGAGTAGAGAGAAAGATAGAGGGAACTACTCAGACTTCATGAGAAAGAAATAACAAAACACAAATTTCATATATAAAAGAAAGTTCATACAACATTGATAAACAAACAATACTTATCTGAAAACTCTTTCTCAAAGCAAATCCTTTGTAGCCTTTCCGTAGAAATGTAGGAATAAGATATCTCTTACATTTCTCCTTCTCCAACACTCTTACAAAAACTTTCACACTAAATCTCACCACAAAAACTCTAAACTATGAAAACAAAATCACTAATTGACTTCCAATATGGAATTGGAATGGAATGATGTGGTATGAAAAATGAAAGTAGAGGAGTGAAAAATGAAGAGGAGCACTTTTTCTGATGAAATTCGGCCTCAAATAAAGCTCAAGGTCGGTTCTCCAAGAGGTGCCTCCAAAAACTCTTCAAAAAATAGTCCAAATACATCGAACCTTCTAGAAATGGGGTCAGCATCGCCTTTGGTGCTGTCAGCACTGAGTAAAAAAATCTCTGTGTTAATTTGTTCTGCGCCATCGGCACTGCCTGCGCTGAGCATTTCTTCAAAATCATCATTTTGACTCCAAATTTCATCCTTTTTGCTTTCTTTTTTGCTTTAAGCCCTAAAACTCAACAACCTGCAAGAAAACATCAAAATATCTTCCATTAAAGTGCAATATCATCAAAAATAGGTATAAAATATGGGTCTAAAAATGCATATATCCATTAAAGTGCAATATCACAAAAAATAAGTATAAAATATGGGTCTAAAAATGCATATATTTTATGTATCAAAATCCACCAAACTTACATGTTACTTGTCCTCAAGCAACTCCTTTACTACATAAAAAAAAATATGACTTATGAGAAATACCTTAAATTTTAAACTTCCACATTTTAGTTTTCCAAATATAATAGTATAACTTAAAAAAATTCAAAACAACTCCAGTTAATACTAAAGGTGTAAAGATATTCAATAATTAAGTCTAAGGTTTTGATCCTCTATTATTTTCAAGAAAAAATGTAATTTGCTATATTAAAGTCACTTAGCAAATTTATATGAAAAATAACTTCATAAAAATTTATTAATAATTAAGTTAACATTCAAATAAAAAGTTTTGAAAATGTGTTCAATTTTTTTTCCTTAAGTTGATTCAAGTGAAGCCAATTTTTAATTAGGCATCTCCTCAAGCTTCTCCCTATATATGTATTTTTCTTTTTCTTTTCTTTTCAGAATCATTTTTAACTCCCCTTTTCTTTTTCTTTCTTTTCTTCTCTTTTTTTTTTATAAGCCAGGATTACTATAACTGGATAGCTTTTAATGATTTTGAACTTCACTATCTTCTTCTTAAAGTTAAAATTTTTTTACATTTCTTCACTTAAAAAATTTATATTAACTTAAAGATTTTATAAAGTTTAATTCTTTTCTTTTTACATGAATCTTGTAAGATTTTTAATACTTCAAAAATACAAATTTCCTTTACTAAAAATAGAAAAACATAGTCTTATTCTTTTACCAAATATCTTAGCCCCTGAATTAACCTTTATTATTTTAAATTTTTACTTAAATTTACTATATATTTAGAAACACAAATATAGTTATCCAAAGTTAACCTCTAATACCAAAGGTCATATTAAATTTAAAATTTTGAAATTAAGTGAGGACAAATAAAATTAAGTTCTTTCTCTCTTTCTAAAAATGAATTTTCTTCTTCCCTCCCCCAAACTTAAATTTTTAAAAGATTTTTACATGAAGAGCTCTAAAAATGAAGGGTAAAAGAAAACATTAAATACATAAAAAATGTTTTACCTATTGGAGAGTCTGATTTTTTAACATAAATTTTGAAAATGTTGCAGATGCTAAAATGAAAACTACAAGGCTAAAAACATTAGACTGCGCATAATACATATAAAATTTGCTCAGAAAGAGCTAATCACAAAACTGAACAAAGTGCTGAAAATAATAACAGAACTAAACTAAATTCTAAAAAAAACAGTCTTCTACATTACAGTTTCACATAACATAACAAACAAAGTCTAAACAATATCAAAATACAAAAAATACAATCACACAGTACAAACACAAACAAACAAACAAAAAGATCACTAGTCAATATTGTCTTTGTCTTCATCTACATCTAACTTCTGTTGCTGATATGGAGTAAACAGAGGGTGAATAGGGAACTGAACTGAATGTTCTTCCCTCAGGTATCTAACTAAAGCATCATCATAAGCAGCATCATACTCAAATTTTTGCCGAATCAAATCATCAGTGTGAGCATTTCTATTTTCCATATTATGCATCCTATAATACATCCTCAAAATATCTCCGTGTTGTATCATCATCTGATCCAAAAGTTCTTTGTTGTTGTGGTCACTAGAAGTAGGTCCATGAGAGGTAAAAGGAATATCCCTAGAAGTAGAAGGAATATCTCTAACCTTACTTCCAAATCTCCAGTCAACATGAGATTCATTTGTCTTGATGTTTGCAGGCCCAATAGGTCTCTGAGGCTCAATCCTCTCCTCATCAGGTCTAAAATCAACTTCTGTCTGCTCACAAAGTGTGTAAATAAGAGCAGGGTGTGCCAATCCACCAGAAGTCTCTCCCAGAGCAATAGACCGAGTGTTCATATAAATATCATAGCCCACATTTACGTCAATAACTTGCTGAATACAGTAGTTCAGGATGACTCCATCTTTGGTCACCTCACTTATGATGGTTCGTCGGAATCATTCTTCCAGAAATAAAATAATGCTAGGCCTTAGATACTATATTTAAAATAGTACCGGGAAAGTTAACTTTAACTCCATTTTTTATTTTCCAAGCCCCTTTTCTAACTCGTCAGAAAAGAAATAACTTCATCTAAAGCCTGATCTGTAACAGAAAAAGAATGATACTGGCATCTATACACATCTTCTACAAAATAAAACTCATTTATTTTCTTTGGAGTAAATTCTACCCTTTTTCCACAAAAAAAATGCATAGTCATCAGAAGCTTTAGGAAGGTTGGCATAAAATTCCATTACAAGCCCAGCTATCGCATCAGCAGTAAAATAATAAAAGTTTTCCCATTGTGGAGCAATAATCAAATGTTCAACTTCTCCTCCTAGATTTTTAAAACTTTGGTCCTGAATTACTTTCTTATTTTCACAAATGCTATGAAATCGAGCACTGGCTCTAAAGCTAATAAATCTCTGCTCGTCATATTCTACTTTCCTTTTGCTTGATCTAGGTGTCATAGGGAATCTAGAAAATTTGAAAAATCTGAATAAATTCTAAAATTCCTAAAATCAAAATATAAAACCTTTTAAACTTCAAATCACTATATAAGAGTTCATCACCAAAAGATTTTCTCAAAAATTTCTCAAAAAATTTTTCAAATTTTTGGATCCATGCAATGTGAGATAAATCTTTGGTGAAAATAAAAAATTTTTGGTTTAAAGTGTAGCTCTTACATAGAGAAGATGAAATCCAAAGTCTTTTAGCATCTAAATTGCCTCAAATCCGACCACAATCAAGCCCTAGCCGCCCAAACCAAAGGTTGAAGATGACTTAAGCATAAAAATGATGGTCACAGTAAAAATTGCAGATTTTTAAGGGTTAAAATCTGAAGTCGGTTTGAGGGCGTCGTCGACGCTGAAGGCTCGAAAATTTCATATTTTGAGTTTTTTTAATTTCCAATTTCCTATCAACTTACTCCAAAATTTTTAGTATTTTAAACACAAATTTTTATCTAACAACAATTCTAAAAACAAAACATTTCACCAACACGAATTTTCAAAAACAACGACAAACCAACTTTCATATATGAAAGTACTTTTTACAAACACGATTTTTTTTAATTACACAATCACACATATTAAACGAACTAATTATAAATCAGCGTCGAAATCAAGCCAAAACACTAAACACTGTCACAAAACTATACACATAATCAAAGTTCAGAAATCTAAAACAAAAAAAATAGACCAAACCAAATTAAATCCACACAATTACAATATATATATAATGTTCTAAAATAGATAAAAAATTTAAAGTTTTCAATTATTACGCCTCTTCTTCAGTGCTTTCTCCTCCTCTAATATCTCTCATAGATTGGTAATGAACATATAAGTTGTAGAAGGATCGGTATGGGAATTGATCTGTCAAATTTTCTTCGATCCACCCTTTTTCTTTAAACATCTAAATTAATCCTGCTTCAAAAGTTCCAGCGTGATCAAAATTTTCTTTCATTCTCCAATCTAGGTGAACAAAAAGGTATTTAAGATCTCCTACTGCATTCATAATACTATGAAGTTTCCTTTCAATTTTCTTCAATTTCTTTTCCAAAGCAAGTGAACTTCCAATTGTTGGTGGTATTAATGGAGTTGAAGCATGTAAAGATTGATCTATGATGGCTTCTAATACTTTATTTTCATTTTCACAATAATTCTCATCTATAGGATTCATGGGCTCCCAAGGTAATAAAATCTTTTCCCAACTTTCATATGGATTTTGGGCTTGACTGCAAATCAAAAAGATGGTAGATGGATGCCCAAGTCCATAAATTGGTTCATTAGTAAGGATACTCATAATAGATTTAATTATAATAGACCCTATATCAATGGGTTTTTCCATTTGAATGCAATAATTTAAAATAGCACATTCTTTAGTAACTCTACTAATTTTCATAGTAGGGAGTAATTTTGCAGCAATAAAGAAATGTCATTGCTTTAAAAATTGGATTAAGTAATGAAGTTGAGAAATTAACATATCCTTCATCTGTATCTCTCACATATCACTTTCATCCCTCAGAAGATTATGCACGTCTTGCATCAAATCTCGTGTAAGAATGAAATTTGTATAATGACAGATTGGAATGTTGTCTATCATATACCATTCATTAATCTTTACAGGAGTAAATGGTACAGCCTTACCTCGTACGAAGACAACACCTTGACTAATTCCATGTGAATTTGCATAAAACTCTTTCACCACAGGTACGACAACAACAGACGTAGTGTAACACAAAACTTCCCAACACCTTTGCAGAATGACAATGGGATTGATCACTCCATTATAAACAAATCCTCTTTCCTTGATCAATCTCCTCTTCGTAATAACTTTATCGTATAGTGGCTGTGAGTTGAAACTAATAAAATTTCTTTTGTTGAAAACTCCATACCTCAAAGTATTTCTAAGATTAGAAGCCATGGAATCCAAAAATAGGAAGTTACTAGGCATCTAAGGATGTTTTTAGGCCTTTTTAAACTTGTCCCGGCGGTTATTATGAAGTGAAATTGCGCCAAAACCCGCCAAAAGTCGTCTAAAACCGTCCAAACGCACTCGGCTCCGTCGGCGCTCCTGATTGACATTGTTGGCACTGATGTCCGTTATCTAGGGCGCCGTTAGCACCCATTCTGGCGCCGTCGGCGTCAGTGGCCAAAATTGCTTTTCTTATTTTTTTATTCAATTCGATTCCAAATTTTCCTCCAATACCAATTTTTGACTTAATTTATAATAAATGCAATTGCGTAAGATTTTTATCTACTAATATATAAGACACTTAACAAACTAAATAGTAATACATAACAATATACGTATGGGTTGTCTCCCACAAAGCATTTGGTTTAACGTCATCAGCCCGACATACCATTTGTCTAGTTGGGTTAACTTAACATTAAAACTTCTTTAAATTGAGGTATGTGCCCTTCATAGTAATGTTTCAAATGATGCCCATTAACTTTAAATATCTTTCCAGTGTTAGGATCTTTAATAACTTGTTTTATAATGATAGACTTTAATCACTTTAAATGGTCCTAACTATCTAAATTTTAGTTTTTCTGGAAACAATCTCAATCTTGTATTATATAGTAGAAATTCTTATCCAAGTTCAAATTTATTCTTAACAATCTTCCGATCATGCCATATTTTCATTTTCTATTTATAGATTTTCACATTATCATATGCTTCATTTCTAATCTCCTGAATTTCATTGAGTTGCAAAAACCATTTCTCACCAACATCCTTTAAATTAAAATTAAATTCTTTAATAGCCCAAAATGCTTTATGTTCCAATTCTACTAGTAAATGACATGTTTTTCCAAAAATCAATTTATATGGGGACATTCCTATAGGAGTTTTATAAGCAGTTCTGTATGCCCATAATGCAGTATCTAGTCTAGCAGACCAATCCAATTTATAAGGATTTACAACTTTTTTTCTAAAATGCATTTAATTTCACGATTCGATATTTCTGCTATATCACTAGTCTGAGGATGATATTCAGTAGAGAATCTATACATTATATCATATTTCTTAATAAATTTTTCAATTCTCTTATTCTTAAAATGAGATCCTCCATCAGTAATAATTACTCTCGGCATTTTGTATCTTGTAAAAATATTTTAAATTAAAAATTTAGAAACACTCTAAGCATCACATCTGGGTACAACAATAGCTTCAATCCATTTAAACATATAATCAACATCAAGTAGTATATATAAGTTTTCAAATGAAGGCATAAATGGTCCCATAAAGTCTAATCCCCATACATCAAAAATTTCAACTTCTAATGTGTAATTTAGAGGCATTTTGTTTCTTCTATAAATATTTCCTACTCGTTGACATCTATCGCATGTTTTATATATTCATTAACAACTCTAAAAATAGTAGGCCAATAAAATCCAGCTTGCGAAATTTTATATACAATTCTATTTATTCCAAAATATCCTTCAAATTCATAATCTTGGCATCTTTCAATTATCTGTTGAGTTTCTTTATAAGGCACACATCTTCTAATAATTAGATCTTTACACTGTTTATATAAATATGGGTCATCCAAAAAATAGTCATTCAAATCATAGATAAATTTCTTTAATTGTGGATTCTTGATATCATGTGGTAGAATATCACTTACAATATAGTTTACTATATCAGCATACCACGGTACATCAATTTCATCAATACTATATAAATGTTCATCATAGAAATTTTCTAAAATTTTATTTGCAAAATTAGTTAATATTTCTATTTCTATTCTAGACAAATGATCATTTATTTGATTATCATTTTTCTTTTTATCTACCACGGTAAAATCAAACTCTTGCAATAGAAGTATCCATCTAATTAATCTTGCTATCTACCACGGTAAAATCAAACTCTTGTAATAGAAGTATCCATCCAATTAATCTTGGTTTAGCATCCTTCTTTTGCATCAAGAATTTAATAGTAGAATGATCTATATGCACTATAAATGTAGTTCCAATTAAATAAGATCTAAATTTATCAAAGACATAAATAATAGCTAATAACTCTCTTTCAGTAGTAGTATAATTAATTTGAGCATTATTTAGAGTTTTCTAGCATAACATATAACTTTAAAAACTTTGTCGTGCCTTTGTCCTAGCAAAATCACTAGCATCACACATTATTTCAAATGGTTTCTCCCAGTTAGGTGGTACTATTATAGGTGTAGTGATTAATTTTTTCTTTAATAATTCAAATGCTTTTATGTATTCCTCATTAAAATCAAATTTCGTATCTTTTTCTAAAAGTTGGCACAGAGGCTTAGTTATTTTTGAAAGATTTTTTATGTAGCGCCTGTAAAAACCAGCATGTCTTAGAAAACTTATCACCCCGTTAACATTATTAGGAGGTGGTAATTTTTTTATAACTTGGATTTTTGCAAGATCTACTTCCATACCTTTTTCTGAAATTTTATGCCCAAGAACAATACCTCCTGCAACCATAAATTGACATTTTTCCCAATTTAATACTAGGTTGATTTTTTCACATACTTTCAGAACTTTTTCTAAATTATTAAAACATAAATCAAATGAAGTTCCAAATATAGAAAAATTATAGAAAAATCATCCATAAACACTTCCATTCCATGCTCTATAAAATTGCTAAAAATTGACACCGTGCATCTTTGAAATGTTGCAGGTGTATTGCATAGTCCCAAAAGACATTCTACGAAAATCAAATGTTCTATATGGGCTTGTAAACGTTTATTTTCTCTTGATCCTCTAGAGCAATTGAAATTTGGTGATATCCGACATATCCATCTAAAAAGCAATAGTATTTATTCACAGCCAATCTATCTAACATTTGGTCTAGAAAAGGCAAAGGAAAGTGATCTTTTCTGGTGACCATATTTAGTTTTCTATTGTCAATATAAATTCGCCAACCAGTTACTTGTCTTATAGGTATTAATTCATTATTTTTGTTTTCTTCACAGTCACTCCTCCTTTCTTCGGAACACATTGAATTGGGCTTACCCAAGCACTATTTGAAATAGGATATATAATTCCAGCATCTAACCACTTTAAAATCTCTTTTTTAACAATTTCTTTCATTATTGAGTTTAATCTTCTCTGAGGGTCCGCTTTAGGTTCATACTGTTCTTCAAATAAAATTCTGTGATACAAATTGAAGGACTAATTCCTTTAATATCTGCTAAAGCCCATCCAAAAGCCTTTTTATACTTTTTCGACATCTTTGTCAACTTTTGTTCCTGAATTTCAATTAACTCAGAAGATATAATAACAGGCAATGTAGATGACTCTCATAAAAGTATATATTTTAAATGGGTAGGTAATATCTTCAATTCAAGTTCAAGTGGTTTAATACTTGAAGGAATAAGATTTTCACTATCATTTTTCAGCAAGTCTAATGCTTCAAATTTACACTAAATATAATCTAAATCTTCTTCTTTTACTTCATTTTCAGTATAAACAATTTCTCCTTGCTTTAGTTTATCTTTGAATTCATTCTTAAACTGCTCATTACTTAGATAATCAGCTACTTCCATCCTGAAACATTCATTATCTTTTTCTATTGTAGGATATTTTATAGATTTTGATATATTAAATTTTTCTTCTTGATCATTAACTCTCATCATTAATTCTCCCTTTTGCGCATCTATTACATCTCTCCCTGTTGCGAGAAATGGTCTCCCTAAAATAATGGGAATCTCTTTATCTTCCTCCATATCTAATACTATAAAGTCTACAGGGAAAATAAATTTATCCACTTTACTAACACATCTTTTGTAACTCCTTTTGGATAAGTTATTGATCGATCAACTAACTGAAGAGTTACAGTAGTAAGGGAAACTTCTCCCAAATCTAAACGTTTAAAAATTGATAAAGGCATAAAATTGATACTCGCTCCTAAATCACATAAAGCTTTTCCGTAAAAGTTTTCTCCAATTGCACAAGATATAGTAAAGCTACCAGGATCTTTTAATTTTTCAAGAAGCTTTTTCTGAATAATAGCACTACACTCTTCACTGAGTGCAACAGCCTCATGATCTGTAAACTTCCTTTTCTTGTTTAATGCATCCTTCATAAATTTTGCATAACTTGGCATTTGTTCCAAAGCTTCAAAAAAAGGAATATTTATCGTTAACCTCTTAAGGATTTCCAAAAATTTTATAGATTGTTTATCTTTATTCTTCTATTTCAGCCTTTGAAGAAACGGAGGTAATGGTTTTTCTACAGGGCTCTATGTTTGCTTATTTTTCTGTTGATCATTTTCCATTTCTTCCTTTTCTTCATCAACTTTAGTTTCCCTTTGGATCCTTGTTTCAACTTCTTTTCCACTTCTTAATTGAATAACTTTAATTTGCTCTTTATTTTGATCTTTTGGATTAATTTCCACAGTACTTGGAAGAATTCCAGAAGGTCTATAACTAAGTGCAGAAGCAATATTTTCTGATTGATTTTCAATATTTCTAATAGCAGCCCCTTGATTCTGTATTTGATTTCCCATATTCAACATTGCTTCTTCCATCGTCAAATTCTTTTCCTTAACTTGTGGGTTAGGGTTGGAGTTAAATCCCGAAGGATAATAAAGTCAAAAATTAAGATTTCCTTGATTGTTCAGATTTTCGAATGGATTCACCAAATTATTATAATTATTCCAACTAAAATTAGGGTGATTTTTCCAATCAGGGTTAAAATAGTTACAATAGGGATTGTTATTTTCATTATTTATAGCGTTTAAAGTTTCATAAGATGATTGAGTATCAATAATTTGTTCTAGTGAATTCTCCTCTAATACTGGGGGTACTTGAGAATAATTCATTCTCATTTGATCAAATTTTTTAGAAATAGCAGCAATTTGAGATGCCAAAATAGACATTGTATCATAATCATGAATATTAGCTACTCTCTTAGGATTTACCTTCAGAGGGTCATTGAAAATTATTATTAGTCATTTCTTCAATTAAAGAATATGCTTCATCAGAAGGTTTTGACATTAATGAACCACCCACATCAACATATATAATAGATCTCAGTGATCCTACTAATCCATTGTAAAATGTTTGAATTATTAACCAATCTGGTAAAACATGATGTGGACATTTTCTAAGAAGATCATTAAATCTTTCCCATGCTTCATATATTGATTCGCCTTCAAACTCACAAAAAGTTGTAATATCATTTCTAAGCTTAGCGATTTTTTAGGGTGGAAAATATTTAGCCAATAATTTTTTTGATAGTTCTCCCCAAGTTCTAATAGATCCAGGTACTAACAAATTAAACCAAGCCTTGACTTTATCTCTTAATGAAAAAGAAAAAATTCTAAGCCTAACAGCATCATTAGACACTTCGTCATATTTAAATGTAGCACAAATTTCAAGAAAACTAGCAAGATGTAAATTAGGATCTTTAGTAGGTGATTCTCCAAACTGATTATTTTGTATGATTTGGATAATAGCAGGTTTAAACTCAAATGAATTAGCAACAACATCAGGATTTTGAATTGTCAAGTGAAGTTCATCTACTGTCAGATTCACATAATCTTTTAAAGGTCTTTGTCGATTTTCATTTATTGGATTATCTAAGTTATTCACTATTTCTTGCAAATTTTTAATTTCTCTTTATTGTTTTTGAATTTTTCTAATAGTACGTTCTAATTCTGAATCGTAATGTACTAAACCTTCAGATCCAATATTTCGCATAAACAAATAAAGCAAGCAAAGTAAAACACTAATAAAAATATTTCTTTTTAAATTTTTTATTTTAAATTTTTATTTATTTATTTTTTATAATAATAATAATTTTTTAGGTATATATATTATCTCTAAATTTCCTAATTTATCAAAACTATTTAATTCAACTGTTACCTTCTCCACGCAATGGCGCCAAAAAACTTGATCTGACTTTTTTGTTGCGATAGATTGTGTAAAATTTAATTAAATATAATCAATTAATATTTAGCTTCTACGCAAATATACATATCATTATCAAATAATAATGGACTTTCTATTTAAGCCCCAAATATCGATCATACGGGGAAGGTTTAAATTAGAAATGATAATTTTGCTATGAAATTCATAGAAAATCAATTGAAATCACTGTCACTAATTTCAATTATTGAGATGTAATCAAAATTAAATTTTTAAACTATTATCAAATCAAATATAAAAAATTTAAAACAGTGAATACTAATCTATTGACTATGTTTATGTAACGGAGATTCTTATGTGAAAAAGCATCCATCCCACTAGAATGAGGCTATAGTAAAATGAGATGAGATAAATGTTCATAATATATATTGTGCCAAATAGGAGCAATTTTAATTCTCTACCCTGATACAATGCATAAAAAAATCATTGGATAATCTCAGTGTTTAGTTCCTAAATCCGTGGCTAGGCTAGGAGGATACCAGCTCCCACTCCATAGCTCCCACTTCCCTTCACATGAAGGCTAGCTCTCACATCAGTTTTTAAACACTAAGACTGAATTGAAGATTTTAGTCTGCCACCCTAAAGGTTCTCGAATTCTACACCCAACAAAGAATATTTTCTTATTTATTTGCACTTAATTCTATAAATGATGTTCTCTTTCATGGAATCAAATGTGATCCTTACTCTGTTGTAGAACTCATACTCCATTTTCCAGATCATATGTTTCACAAAACATTTTAACAATTCAATTGGTCAGATCGAAAAGTAAATTAAGTTTGGAGTAAGTTTGGAGTTGAAAAATTATCACAATTTATTTTACAATTTAATATTAGGACATTCATATTATCTCTTCATTTCACCATATCTCAAAGTAGAGAGAAAAATAGAGGGAACTACTCAGACTTCATGAGAAAGAAATAACAAAACACAAATTTCATATATAAACGAAAGTTCATACAACACTGATAAACAAACAATAATTATCTGACTAAATCTCTAATGGAATGATGTGGTGTGAATAATTACACTGATAAACAAACAATAATAACTAGCAAATCCTTTGTAGCCTTTCCTTAGAACTGCAGGAAGAAGATCTCTCTCACTTTTCTCCTTCTCCAACTCTTACAAAAAATTTCACACTAAATCTCACCACAAAAACTCTAAACTATGAAAAAAAAATCACTAATTTACTTCAATATGGAAGTGGAATGGAATGATGTGGTGTGAAAAATGAAAGTATAGGAGTGAAAAACGTAAAACAACGCTTTTTCTGATGAAATTCGACACCAAATAGAGTCCAAGGTCAGTTCTCCAAGAGGTGCCTCCAAAAACTCTTCAAAAAATCATCCAAATACATCAAAACTTCTAGAAACGAGTATGCACTGCCTTTGGCGCCATCAGTGCTGGTCTGGCGCCGTCGGCGCTAAGTAAAAAATCTCTGCGTTAATTTGTTCTGCGCCGTCGGCGCTATCCTCGGCGCTGTTGGCGCTGAGCTTTTCTTCAAAAACATCATTTTGACTCCAAGTTTCATCATTTTTGCTTTCTTTCTTGCTTTAAGCCTCAAAAATCAACAACCTGCAAGAAAACATCAAAATACATTCCATTAAAGTTCAATATCATCAATAATAGGTATAAAATATGGGTAAAAAAATGCATATATTTTTGGTGTATCAGGCGCTTGAAAGTTCTAAAAAGAGTTAGAAGAAGAGGAGTTCTAAGGAGTTTGGAGAGATTTTTTGGAGAGATTTGCAAGCACCACAAAAATTTACTTTATCCTTTTTGTTTTTATCTTATTTTGAGAGTGTTGTAAAAGAGAAGAGATTCAAAGGAACTTCAAGAGTTTGATGGAGGATTTGAGATAAGTTTTTATCTTTTATTTTAAACTACTTTTGGTTTTAATCGAGACTTCTTGTTTTTGAGATAAGTTTTTATATTTTATTTTTAAACTACTTTTGGTTTTAATTGAGACTTCTTGTTGGTTTGACAATGATTTCTCTTTTTTACTAAAAGACTACTTTTAGTTTTAATTAATGTATTGTTGGTTTGACAATGATTTCTACTTTTAAACTAAAGTATGGTTTTGTTTTCTCCATACAATATTGTTGGTTTGACAATAATTTCTTCTTTTAAACTAAAGTGTGGTTTTATTTTCTCCATAAATATTGGTTTGACAATGATTTCTACTTTTAAACTAAAGTGTGATTTTATTTTCTCCATGGATTATGAGATTTGACAATGATTTCTACTTTTAAACTAAAGTGTGGTTTTGTTTTCTCCATGGATTCTGAGTTAAAATGTGGTTTTGTTTTCTCCATGGATTCTGAGTAGTTTTCTTTATCTTTCTTGTTAAAATGATAAATGTGGTTTTGTTTTCTCCATGGATTCTGAGTAGTTTTCTTTATCTTTCTTCTTAAAATGATAAATGATTTTATTTTTTTCATTGATTCTGAGTAGTTTTCTTTATCTTTCTCCTTAAAATGATAAGTAATTAAAGTTTGGATGGAGTTTGTGGAGAGCATTGATCTTTAATGGTTGAAGAAGTTATGATGATTTAAATCCATGAACTTCATTTACTTCTTGATTTGGTCAATCTAGATGTTAAAATTTGTTTCGAGAACATGTAAGAACCGAGCTGATATTGTCTCAGTCAATAATTGGAAAGAGTCGTATGAGGTTGTATCAATGAGAAAGTAATTCAAATGATTAAGCGCAAATAAATAAGGAAATATTCATTGAAGGGTATAGAGCTAGAAGACTTTAAAGTGACAGGTTAAAGCCCTCAACGTGGTTTAGTGTTTTAGGTTCTGATACGAGATGTTAGCCCCCAGGTGAAGGAAATCAAGGGAATTCTAGAGTGAGAGATGGTATCTACCCTGCGTAGCCGGACTTCAAAACTATTCAAACTTTAAATTAGCCAATGTTCTTCATAACATCTCTAGTAAGGGTAAAGAATATAATTGCTCCTATTTGGCACAACACAATTAACATACTTCCACAACAAAATTGCTATACTTATTACTGATTCATGATAAAGAGAAAGATATTTTTCAAATTTAGTGTTTTTCTCCTACATAAACTCAAGTTATCTTTTTAAATTGTTACTATTCTGTCAAAATATCAAAAATACCAAAAAGATTTAAATTTTAATGCTGCAAAGATATTTTTAGTTTAAGTAATTGTCTTTTTAAAATAGAAAGTTCATTGTTCAATAGTGCATAATGCGTATTTTTTTTGTGGGTTTGATATTCAGGTTTTAATCAAAAAGTCCTATATTACTTGGTAACGATACATATACTTGTGTAGTATCCTAATATATTTAAATTAAAAAGTTAAATTCTTATTTTCTTCAGGATTAAGTTTTTGGTACTATTGCACAGTAAGAAAACATAAGTGAAAATTATAATTAAAGACATTGTTATACTTGCACATAAACAGTTTCGAGATCAAGTTTTTGGCATCGTTGTTAGGGAAATTAATTGATTTAAAAGAAATTTTCTATTTTTAGAAAGTCTTATTTAAACTTTAACAATTATTGAATTTTATTTTGTGTTTTATTTTATTTTTATTTTTAGTTAGTGTATGTGTAGTTCATGTTCTAAAGGACTAGTGCCGTACGATTTAGAATTAGAAAGATCTATTAAGAAAATCAAAAAGATTAAGAATGTCAAAAATCTTGAAAAATATAAAAAAATAAAGAAATGGCAAACCAAAACAATCAAAATGCTGAAATTCATCAAGTTTAGACCTTTAAGAGATTATGCCAACTCTACTGTAGACAAACTTCATTTTAGTATTCAAAAACCTACTGTAGTGGCTAATTCATTTGAGCTTAAACCTGCTTATTGTAGTATTCAAAAATCTACTGTAGTGGCTAATTCATTTGAGCTTAAACCTGCTATTATCCAAATGATATCAAATAATCAGTTGGGGGTCACCAATTGAAGATCCAAATTTACATCTTGTCAATTTTCTAGAATTGTGTGCTACATTTAAATATGATGGTTTATCAAATAATGCAATAAGACTTAGGTTATTTCCTTTCTCTTTAGGGGATAAAGCTAAGATGTGGTTGAATTCATTAGCACCTGGATCTACAGAACTTGGGGTGATTTAGCACAAAAGTTCCTTGTTAAATATTTTCCACCATTGAAAACTACAAAGCTTAGAAATGATATTACAACTTTTAATTAGTTTGAAGGGAAATCTATTTACAAAGCATGAGAACGATTTAAGTATCTCTTAAGAAAGTGTCCACACCATGTTATACTATATTGGTTAATAATTCAAACTTTTTATAATGGATTAGTTGGATCTCTTAGATCTATTATCGATTCGTTGTTGGTGGTTCATTGATGTTAAGACCATTTCATGAAGCTTATGCTTTAATTGAAGAAATGACTACCAATAATTTTCAATGGCCTACTAAGAGGGTGAATCCAAAGAAAGTAGTCAATATACATGAATCTGATGCATTTACTATGTTAGCAAATCAAGTTGCTACAATTTTTAAGAAGTTAGATAAATTTGGAATGAATTTTTCTCAACCAATTTCCATGATTTAAGAGAATTCATTACATCAAATAACAGATTTTCAAGCATCATTAGAAACTTTATATGCCTTAAATAACAAGCAGAATAACCCATATTCAAATTATTATAACCCAGGTTGGAAGAACCATCCCAACTTTAATTGGAATAATATTACGGATAGTAATAATCAGCAATGGGTGAACAATCAAGGAAACTCATTGGGAAACTAGAACAACCAAGGGAATAATAATTAAAGATCTAGTTATCCTTCTGGTTTCAATAGTAATTTATAATTTAAGGAGAAGAAGTTGTCTATAGAAGAAGTGGTGTTACAAATGAGAAATCAGTTATAAAGTTAAGGAGCTACAATTAGAAATATTGAGAATCAACTTAGAAAAATTGCAAATTCATTAAGTAATAGATCCCAAGGAACACTTTCTAGTAATACTGAAATAAATTCGAAAGACCATAATAAAAAGCAAGTAAAAGCTATTCAACTTAGAAGTGGAAGAGAGTTGGAAGGTAGGATTAAAAAAGAAACTGAAGTAGAGAGAGAAGAATATAAAGAATCAAAAGAGGACGCTCCAAAAGATTCTGAAAGACCTATTTCTCCACTTAAAGTTAACTTAGAAAAACCACCATCTCCATTTCCTCAGAGACTTCGTCAACAAAAGTTGGATAACCAATTTTTAAAATTTATGGAGATCTTTAAGAAGCTTACAATTAATATTTCATTTGCTGAAGCCTTTGAACAAATGTCAAGCTATGTAAAGTTTATGAAGGATATTCTCAACAAAAAAAGGTAAGTTTAAAGATAATGAAACTGTTGCACTTAGTGAGGGGTGCAGTGTTATAATTCAGAAAAAGCTTTCTGAAAAGCTTAAAGATCCTGGTAGCTTTACAATTTCATGTGCAATATGAGACATAGGAGATAAATTTTATGGGAAAGCTTTATACGATTTAGGTGCAAACAATAACCTTATGACATTATCAATATTTAAAAAATTGGAATTAGGAGAAACCCTTACTACTTATCTTATCTTATCTTATTTTGTTTTGTTTATTTTATTTTATTTTATTATATGTTAGTGTATGCGCAGTTCAGGTTCTGAAAGATTAGTGCCCTACGATTCCGAATTATAAAGAACTATTAGAAAAATCAGAAAAACCAAAAAAATTATAAGTTTTCCAAAATCCAAAAAAATTACAGAAATGGCAGACCAAAATAATCAAAATGTTGAAATTCATCAAGAGTTTAGACCTTTAAGAGATTATGTCAATCCTACTGTAGATGAATGAGAACAACTTTTTATATATCTTAAAATATAAAAATTTGACAGCACCACTAGAAGATTTAAATCCCCGCCAACGGCGCCAAAAACTTGATTGGTGACTTATATATGCAATAAAAATATAAGATAAATATGGACGTAATAAATATTAAATAATTGTAAAGTCACACTTATCAACGCAAGTATACGTATCGCTCAAGTAATTAATGGCTCCAATAGAGTCCAAGATATTGATCCCACATGGAGTAGTTTAGAGTTACGAACTAAGATTTTAGAAAAGCAATACTTTAATCAGAACAACGAATTTCAATTTACTCATCTGTCATAAATGGGCAATTGAAATAAATAGGTAAATTTATTAACTATTAAATAACTTATGATATTAAGTAGGGTTTAATTGTGATATTTAATATATAAGAAAGCATCATTCTCCTTGTCAAGAAATCATAGTGAATGGATAAAATGAATTAGTTCAATTTATATTGTGTCAAATAAGAGCATATCTATTCTTTATCCTTTGGTCCAGGCATAAAGAACATTGATTAATCCTACACTTATTTACTCAATCTGCGGCTAGGCTGAGAGGATACCAGCTCTCACTTCGGAGCTCCCACGTTCCCCTCACCTGAGGGCTAACATCTACACTTCAACACCCAAANTCACATTCCCCTAACCTAAGGGCTAACATCTACACTTTAGCACCCAAACGATAGGACCAAATTGGGGATTTTAGTCTGTCACTTCTTAAAATCTCCAATTATATGCTCGATAATATTATTTTATTATTTATTTGCACCCAACTTCCAAGGGCTTTGACCTCCCTGAATCTTAAATGTAATCTTCATTTTAGTTGTAAAACTCAACATATTTTAACAAATCAATTGGCCAGATTGAGTAAATTAAGATCGAAGTGAAAAGATCATCACAATTTCTTAAACATTTTCATGACTTCACCATTCACTTTAGTTGTAAAACTCAACATATTTTAACAAATCAATTGGGCAGATTTGAAAGTAAATTAAGATCGAAGTGAAAAGATCATCACAATTTCTCAAACATTTTCATGGCTTCATGTAAATTAAGATCGAAGTGAAAAGATCATCATAATTTTTTTAAAATTTTCATGGCTCCAATAAATTAAGATTGAAGTGAAAAGATCATCACAATTTCTTTAACATTTTCATGGCTTCACCAATTCAAATTACCAAAAACATTTTCATGGTTTTGCCAATTATTCGGTTGTAAAACTCAACATATTTTAAACAAATCAATTGAATCTTGGATGTAATCTTCACTTTAGTTGTAAAACTCAACATATTTTAACAAATCAATTGGGCTTTGACCTCCCTAAATCTTGGATATAATCTTCACTTTAGTTGTAAAACTCAACATATTTTAAACAAATCAATTCCCAGATTGAAAGTAACATAATTTAACAAATCAATTGGCCAGATTGAAAGTAAATTAAGATTGAAGTGAAAAGATCATCACAAATTCTTAAACATTTTCGTGGCTTCACCAATTCAAATCACCATTTCACAAATCTCAAGATAAGGAGAAAATAATTGGCCAGATTGAAAGTAAATTAAGATTGAAGTGAAAAGATCATCACAATTTCTTAAACCTTTTCATGGCTTCACCAATTCAAATCACCGTTTCACAGATCTCAAGACAAGGAGAAAGACAGAGAAAACTACTCAGATCTCATGGGGAAAACACAAAAAATGAAATTCATATATAAAATCAAAGTCTTACAAACTACAACAAGTAAATAACTTATCTCTACTTTCTCCCCAAGAACACTCCTCGAATTTCCTCTGAATCTCTTCCTTTCTTTACAGCACACAGAATTTCTCTTTGAAGTAGCAAGGAGGAAGAAATCCCTCACTTTCCCTTCACTCTTATAATCTCTCAAAGAATTCCTCACAATATTAAAACTTTTCTAATCTCTAGGAACTCTCTCTAGCACTTCCTTTACTCCCTAGATTCTTTCCCTCCTTCTCCAGGCTCTCCAATTTTCGGCCAAAATAGTCTTTTAAAGTTGTGGATGAGCTTTCCCAAGAGTTGCCTAAGCACCCCTTCAAAATTTGGCCTCATCCAAAGCTTGAGTAGGCATAACCGTTGATCTCTTCGTCGCCGGACTTCTAAGGAAATTTGTCCTGTAGCCTCAGGAAAAACTCGCCGTCGGCGGGGTAGAGGGCGCCGTCGGCGGTCTAGTTCAAATTTTCACATTTTGGTCTTTTTCGCTCCAAATTTGTTCCTTTTTGTATCTTTTTACTCCAATGACCCTAATTCATCATTCTTGCAACAAAACATCAAAAATACCTTTCTTTAAAGTGGCTCCAATGACCCTAATTCATCATTCCTGCAACAAAACATCAAAAATACTTTTCTTTAAAGTGCAATATTCCATTAAAAACAGTATAAAATCCTACAACAAAACATCAAAAATACCTTTCTTTAAAGTGCAATATCATCAAAAATAGTATAAAATAGATATGAAAATCTCAACATATTTTCCTTTGGCCAAAATCCCCCAAACTTAACTATTACTTGTCCTTAAATCTCAACATATTTTCCTTTGGTCAAAATTCCCCAAACTTAACTATTCATGTCCTCAAGTTATCAAAAATACCTTTCTTTAAAGTGCAATATCATTAAAAACAGTATAAAAGAGGTATGAAAACAACAAAAATACCTTTCTTTAAAGTGCAATATCATTAAAAACAGTATAAAAGAGGTATGAAAATCCATAAAAAATATCTTTCTTTAAAGTGCAATATCATTAAAAACAGTATAAAATAGGTATGAAAATCTTAACATATTTTCTTTGGGTCAATGAACTTCATTGTAGTATTCAAAAACCTACTATAGTGGCTAATTAATTTGAGCTTAAAACTGCTAATATCTAAATGGTATCAAATAATCAGTTTGGAGATCACCAACTGAAGATCCAAATTTATATCTTGCGAATTTTCTAGAATTGTGCGCTACGTTTAAATACGATGGTGTATCAGATGATGCCATAAGACTTAGATTATTTCCTTTCTCATTGAGGGATAAAGCTAAGATGTGGTTGAATTCTTTAGCACCTGGATCTATCAGAACTTGGGGTGATATAGCACAAAAATTCCTTGCTAAATATTTTTCACCATCAAAAACTGCAAAGCTTAAAAATGATATTACACCTTTTAATCAGTTTGAAGGGGAATCTATTTATGAAGCGTGAGAAAGATTTAAAGAACTCTTAAGAAAGTGTCCACACCATGTTATACCAGATTNAATCCCAAGAAATACTTCATACTGAATCAAAATTAAAAGACCAAAATAAAGTACAAGTAAAATCCGTTCAACTTAGAAGCGGAAGAGAGTTGGAAGGTCGGTTCAAAAAGAAATTGAAGTAGAGAGAGAAGAAATTGAAGAATCAAAAGTGGACGCTCTAAAAGATTCTGAGAGACCTATTTCTCCTCTAAAAATTGATTTGGAAAAACCACCACCTCCATTTCCTCACATCAGTAGAAGTTAGATAAACAATTTTCAAAATTTCTGAAAATATTTAAGAAGCTTACAATTAATATTCCATTTGCTGAAACCTTAGAACAAATGCCACGAAATGTAAAGTTTATGAAGGATATTCTCAACAGGAAATGAATTTTGAAGATAATGAGACTGTTGCACTTAGTGAGGAGTGCATTGCGATAATTTAGAAGAAGCTTCCTAAAAGGCTTAAAGATCTTGATAGCCTTACAATTCCATGCGCGATAGGAGACAGATTTATGGGAAATCTTTATGTGATTTAGGTGCAAGCATTAACCATATGTCATTATCAATATTTAAAAGATTAGGATTAGGAGAAATAACCCCTACTATCGTAAATCTGCAGTTAGTAGATTGTTCGATAACATACCCTAAAGGAGTTATAGAAGATGTCCTAGTGAAAGTGGATCAATTTATCATTCCTGTTGATTTCATTGTGCTAAGCATATGGAGGAAGATAAAGAGATACTTATCATTTTAGGGAGACCTTTCCTAGCCACAGAAGGACAAAGATAAAGAGATACCTATCATTTTGGGGAGACATTTCCTAGCCACAAGAAGAGCAATGATGATACCTATCATTTTGAGGAGACCTTTCTTAGCCACAGGAAGAGCAATGATGATGTGAAAAAAAGGAGATTTAACAATGCGCGTGGGAGGCATTGCCTAGCCATAGGAAGAGAAATGATAGATGTGCAGAAAGGGGAATTAACAATGCAAGTCAATAAGCAAACTATTACTTTTAACATTTCAAAATAAATGAAATACTCTGCAAAATGTAAAGATAATGAATGTTATAGGTTGAATGTTATAAGATATCTAAGTGAATGTCATTTTAGAACTACTTATGAAGAAAAATCTGAAGAAAATTTGGAACACGAGCAAGAAGTAGAATTAGATCAATGTGTAAACCTTTTTAATGAAGATTCAAGTTTGAAACACGAGCAAGAAGAGGAATTAAATCAATGTGAAGATCTTCTTAAGGAAAATTCAAACTATGTTCAAAAAAGTTTTGAAGTTTTGGACACGATAGAAAAAGATAAATCATTTTGTCCATCTATTGAAAAAACTCTCAAACTAGTGTTGAAGTTACTTCCTGATCATTTAAAGTATGTCTTTTTAGGAGATTCCTCTACTTTACCAGTTATAATTTCCTCAAAATTAACGATGTAAGAAGAAGAAAGGTTGATGAAAATTCTGAAAAATTTTAAGAAAGCCTTTGGATAGAAAATTGCTGATATTAAAAAAATCAGTCCTTCAATTTGTATGCATATAATTCATATGGAAAAGAACTGCAAACCCAGGGCTGATCTGCAAAGCAGATTGAATCCTGTTATGAAAGAAGTTGTAAAGAAAGAAATTTTAAAGTGGTTAGATGTTGGAATTATATCTACCCTATTTTAGATAGTGCATGGGTTAGTCGAATTCATTGCGTTTTTAATAAAGGAGGAGTAACTGTAACTGTAAATGAATATAATGAGTTAATACCTACTAGAAAAGTTACAATGTGTTGAATATGCATTGATTATAGAAAATTAATTCTTACCACTGGGAAAGATCATTTTTCATTACCCTTTCTAGATCAAATGTTGTATAGACTAGCTAGGCATAAATTTTTTTTGTTTTCTGGATGGATGTACTGGTTATCACCAAATTAAAATAACTCTTGAGGATCAAGAGAAAACAATGTTTACCAATCCTTATGGTACTTTTGCTTTTAGAAGAATGCCCTTTGCTTTAAGTAATGCCCCTGCTACATTTGAAAGATGTATGATGGTAATTTTTTGTGATTTAATTGAAAAAGGGATTGAAGTATTCATGGATGACTTTTTTGTGTTTGGAACTTCATTTTACTCATGTTTAGAACATTTATCCAAAGTTTTTAAGCGCTATGAAGAAACAAATTTAGTCTTTAACTAAGAAAAATGTCAATTTATGGTAGCAGAAGGAATTGTCTTAAGACATCAAATATCAGAAAATGGTATGAAAGTAGATCCTTCTAAAATTCAAGTGATCACTAATTTACCTTATCCAACAAATGTAAGGGAAATTATGAGTTTTTTAGAACATGATGGATTCTACAGACGATATATTCAAGACTTTTCAAAGATCGCTAAGCCTTTATGTCATTTACTGGAGAAGATGCAATTTTTAATTTTGATGAGGAATTTCTAAAAGCTTTTAAGTTATTAAAAGAAAAACTAATCACTGCACCAATTATAGCTTCATCAAACTAGAAAAAATCTTTTGAATTAATGTGTGATGCTAGTGATTATGCTACTGGAGCTGTTTTAGGACAAAGATATGATAAAATTTTCAAAGTTATTTACTATGCTAGTAAAACTTTTAATGAAACTCAAATTAATTATACAACAATTGAAAAAGAGTTATTAGCAATAGTATATGCTTTTGATAAATTTAGATCATATTTAATTAGAACTCATTGTGTAGTACATACAGATCATTCTGTTATTAAGTATTTAATAAAAAAAAGGATGTTAAACCTCGACTTATAAGATGGACTTCTTTTGCAAGAATTTGATTTTGTAATAAGGGGATTGAAAATCAAATTGCTAGTCATTTTTCCAGGCTTGAATTAGAAAAACCACTCTATTTTGAAAATGAAATTAATGAACATTTTCCAGATGAAAAATTGTTCACTATTAATGAGTGGCGTATTCGGTGGTATGCCGACATTGTGAACTTTATTGTCAGTGATATTATACCCTATGGAATGACATACCAATAGAAGAGGAAATTTATTTCTGAAGCTAAGACTTATTTTTGGGATGACCCATTTTTATATAAACAAGGAAATTTATTTCTGAAGCTAAGCCTTATTTTTTGGATGACCCATATTTATATAAACAAGGAAAGGATCTGATCATTCGAAGATGTTGTACCATTAGAAGAAACTTATAAATTATCCCAAAAATGTAATAATTCTGATTTTGGGGGACATTTTGGTGTTGATAAAAAACCATACAAAATTTTACAATCTGGATTCTATTGGCCTCATTTTTTGGGAAATTTTGGTGTTGATAAAACAACATACAAAATTTTACAATCTAGATTTTGTTGGCCTACAATTTTTAAAGATGTTAATGCTTATACAAAACTTGTGATAGATGTCAAAGAGTAGGCAATATTTCTAGAAGAAATGAGATGCCCCTCAATTATTTGCTAGAAGTTGTAATATTTGATATTTGGGGATTAGATTTCATGGGACCGTTTATACCATCTTTCAAAAATTTATATATTTTGTTAGCAGTGGACTATGTATCCAAATGGATATGTTGCTTTACCTTAATATGATGCTCAAAGAGTTGCAAATTTTTCGAAAACGAATGTATTTTATAGATTTGGGATGCCAAGAGTTATCATTACTGATGGGAGAAGTCATTTTAGTAATGTCATAATAGAGAAACTATTAAAGAAATATCATATAAATCATAGGATTGCTACTGTTTATCATCCTCAGATAAGTGGTTTGGCTGAATTATCCAATCAGGAAATTACAAGAATTATGGAAAAATCTGTGAATCCAACAAAAATGGATTGGTCAATCAAGCTTGACTATGCTTTGTGGGCTTATAGGACTGCATACAAAACTCCTATAGGAATATCCCCATATAGGCTAATATTTGGAAAAGTTTGTCACATACCAGTTGAACTTGAGCATAAGGCATATTAGGCCATTAATTATTTCAATTATAATTTGAAAGAAGTTGTTGAGAAAAGATTGTTACAATTAAATGAGCTTGAAGAGATAAGAAATGAATCTTATGAAAGTGCCAAAATTTATAAAGAAAAGATGAAGATGTGGCATGATCGAAGGATCCTTACTAAAAATTTTCAACCAGGGCAACAAGTTTTGCTATATAATTCAAGGTTAAGATTATTTCCAGGTAAACTTAAGTCTAGGTGGATGGGCCCATTTATTGTGATTAAAGTTTATCCTTATGGAGTTGTGGATATTAAAGATCCAAAGTTTGAGAAAATCTTTAAAGTTATTGGATATAGATTGAAACCTTATTTTATAGGGGATTAACATAAGTTTAATGATGGAATGATGTTGGGTCAACCAGAGTAAGCACTGGTTACGTTGGGCTGACGATGTAAAACCAAGCGCTCTATGGGAGGCAAGCAATAGTTATCAGTGTGTTTTTATTTGATTATTGTTTTATTTGTGATTAAGAAAATATGGGATAGTATTGTTTAGACTATTATGTGTTAGTATTGGTTTTAAGACTTTATTTAGTAATCTAGACATGTTAAAATGATAATTTGGACGTTAAGTTTACTAGTGCAAAAATGTGCACTAGCGCTTAAGCGCCAAATTAGGCACTTAAGCGCGACAGTTTAAAAACATGTGCAAAATTAATATTCTAGAAGAAAAAATAACCTAGAAGTTTGCAAAAATGTGCCAAGGCAGTTTCTAAACTTGTCTAGGAGTTATTGGAAGGTTTTAGGCCTATAAATAGAAGGCTTTAGTGAAGGAATTTCACCTTAGATCATTTTTAGCCCTAAAGTCTAAGAGAGAGAGAGAGAGATTTTAAGATGATGTCTTCATAGGAGATGGATTTCAAGAAGAAGGAGGAGACCATGAGGAAAAAATTCATTCGTCAAAGTGCATAAGAGATGTATAACGGTTTCTTACTCATTAGTATTTAAGGGATATTAGAGACGATCAACAAAACTGAAAATACCATGTCTATACTAGAGACTAAGGTATTGGAGATTCATGCACATCTTGAGCATATTGGATGACAAATGAAATTGCAATTTAGCCACAGTAGTTATATAGAGGAAGCAGATAAGGAGATGTTTCTTAAGCAAAAGTGGATTGAAGAAGATTGCATCAGAGCACGCCACTACCATTTATTTTATCAACTTTATATTCTAGTTACCCCCGGAGAGACTAATGAAAGACCTAAATTAGTTCCTTCTAATGAAGAATGGAATTAAGTTCTATGTTTGAAGTTATGTTTTTGTGTGTTTAAATTTGTTGTCTTTAAGTTTTTTAGTGTTTAAGACTTGCTTTTAGTGTTTGTGTTACATAGGTGTTTAATTGTTAAAGATTGTTAAGTGTTTGTATTTAAGAAAGCTTTCTCATCCAAGACTATTTTTAATGAGAACTAGGTGTTTAAATGTATTTGTACTCGTTTGTGAATTAATATAAGTTTATTTGTGTGAAATTTTGTGTTGTTTTAGCCTCAAATTGAAATTGTTATTAAAGGAGAATTTTGAGATAAAGGAGAGTTACTGGAAGTTGAAAATAGTCATTTAAGTGTTATGAGACCATTTAGGTGTGGTTTACTTAGGCAAATAGTGCATTTTACTTTAATTTGAAATTTTTTAAAATTGTGTACTTGCACCTAAGCGCCACATCTCGCGCTTAAGTGCGAGCAAGCCCGAGAGGCAGGCGCCTAAGCGCCACTTACCCGTGCTTAAGTGCCTGTTCACAAAAACTGGTTCGTGAATGGTTAAAAGTGAATTTTTGAGCTAAAAATCACCATTTTTAATGTCATTGTCACCTTCTTCCTCTCGAGTTTGTGATTTTTGAGGGCTAGGGCACATCTAAAGTGAAGATTTCTTGGTGGAATCAAGTGTAATTTGCTAGATCCAAGTTCTTTAAGGTAAGAGCTTTACTTCTATGTAAAAATTTTGGATTTTCACCATGTATTTTGAGCACATTTAAAGAAATTCAAAAATTCACTATTCATGGTGAAAAATGAGGAAAAATCTATAGAAATTGCATGGGAAGTTTGGTTTGTGCTTTTGGAAGTTTAGTTTAGTGATTTAAACTTGATTTTTGAAGTTATTGTTGGAATTTATCAAATTTGTAGAATGACACCAAGAATGAACAGGAGCAAAGGCAAAGACCCTTTTGATTCGAGTAAATTTGCTAGTTCAAAAGCTCAAGATTGGTATAGTGATGCGTTGTAGTCATGCAAACTGATTCAGGAGCGATGTTTTAGAAATCCGGGTGGAGAAGTGGAAGATTTAATTGTTCACCGATAATGGGAACAATTCTGTTGTTTCTTTGTTGTGGCAGTTATATCTGTTGTGAGGGAGTTCTATGCAAATCTCCCTAAAGCTAAAGAAAATCAAGTCATGGTTCGAGGGAAGTTGATACCTTTTTTGCCAGAGGTAATCAACATGTTTTACCATTTACTACCATATATGTTATGTTTTTTTATGAAAATTATAGTCCTACTGAAGTGGAATTATACAAGATTATTTCTTACTTGACTTTTGGAAGTGGACTTTGGAAGATAACTAATGAAAGGAGAGTTAACTTCCCAACTTCAAAGTTATGTGCACCTTCAAAGGCATGGCACTATTTCATTTTTGCTCGTCTGCTTCCGTCGAATCATCTCAGTGAAGTGACCAGAGAAAGAGTGATGTTGAACTATTGTATTCAAGAGGGAAAGCTCATCAACATTGGAGATTTGATCTGTCAGACTATCATCGGTTCTGCTACAGCTGTTACAACTGCAGGTCTGGGATTTGCTTCCTTGATCTTTTCCTTATGTGAACAGACTGGAGTTAAATATGATAGCTGGGAGGAAGTGTTATTACCTCTAAAGCCCATCGCTAAGGTGAATGTGAAGACTTATTTTGAGTAGTAAATTTTTGGCTGGAGAGGAGGATTTTCCAGAAGATATGGAATGGAGACGTCTGCTGCTTCTACATCTAGACCATCTACCTCACGTGCTTCTACATCTAGAGGTGAGTCTACTGATACCTAAGATGATTTATTACAAAAGATGATGGATAATATCAATTTTACCGCTGATAAGGTACAAAATTTATTGCATTTTGCTTATCATACTAATAGTTATAATAGGAGAAAGAGTTATTATGAAGAGAAATTCCACTCATCTTTGGAGAGTATGATTAGAGGTGACCCAGGAGTGCAATTTCCTCCATATCTTCGATATCCTGATTATGAGCCTGCAGAAAAGTAGTATAGCGACAATTTTGAGGATGAGAAGTAGGATTGAGATATTTTTATGTTTGTTTATGTTGAAGACTATGTGATGTAGTACTACTACATTTGTTTTGTGTTGATTTGGACTATGTATTATGTTATGTTTGGGACCTTTTGTATTGTTATTGTGATGTTGTGTTTTGTTAGTGGCCTATTTTAACATTCTAGGGTAGTAACTGTTAATGTGTGTTTAATACTATTTTAGTTAGATTAGGATTGAACTTATTCTATGTCTTTTGAAAAAATTAAAAATCTAGCTAACTTAGATCTTAAATTTAAATTTCTGAAACTGCTACCTGTATTTTTCTTTTATCATGTTAGTTTGTTTGTTTTTATGTTGAGATCGTGAAATTAAGTTAGTGTGTTAGTTTACTTCTATGTTTATACTCACTACTTAGAAGTCTATTGAATCTCTAAATGTTAAATTGAAATGAAAATATAGAAAATTTGATCAAAAATTAATTTTACTCATGTTTTTAGTTTTATACTTATATAATTAGGGTTTAAAAATTCCTATTAGTATGTTATTTTAAATTTTCATCCCTGCTTATATATATATCTGATGTTAAACTGTTTAATCTGTTAAAAATTTAAGTTTAGGGGGATGAAAAACATTTTCAAAACTGGAATTTTATTTATTCTCAAATGTACTACAAGTGAATTTGATTTGANGTATGTTATTTCAATTTTCATTCCTGCTTATATAATTATCTGATGCTAAACTGTTGAATCTGTTCAAAAAAATTAAGTTTGGGGGAGGGATGAATAACATTTTTAAAAATTGAATTTTATTTATTCTCAAATGAACAACAAATAAATTTGAATTTTAAAAGAAAAATTGATTATGTATATGAAGTTATATTAAGGAAGTAAAATTTGATNGAAAAGAAAAAAAAATTGATTATATATATGAAGTTATATTAAGGAAGTAAAATTTGATTTTAGAAATGAGTAAGAAAATTTAATTAAAATTTCTAGTAATGAAGAAAAACTTTAAGTTAAAAAGTTTTTAGATGAGAAAATGATTAATATAAGTANCGACTCTCACTTCGGAGCTCCCACGTTCCTCTTGCCTGAGGGCTAACATCTCCACTTCAGTACTCAAACAATAAGACCGAATTGGGGATTTTAATCTGTCACCCTAAAATCTCCAATTCTACGCCCATCAAAGTATATTTCCCTATNCTTTCAATCGCAGCATTTTGACTTTGCAACTTGTTTCCCATTTGCAATACCACTTCATCCATAGACAACTTCTTATTCTCAAATTGTTGATCATTGTTAGAGTCCGATGGATATGAAGGTCTATAGTTTGTGTTCCCCTGATTATTCCAACTCCCATTATGATTTGCATGATTATTTTCCCATGTTTGGTTTCTACCGTCAGTAGTATGATTCCAGTTAAAATTAGGATGGTTCTCCCAATCTGGGTTGTAAAAGTTAGAATATGGGTAGTTTATGGTATTTAAAGCAGCATATGATAAGTTAGAATCAATCATATGCCCTAATGAACTTTCCTCACTTACTGGAGTGAGTTGAGGCTGGTTCATTCCAAATTGGTTCAACTTCCATGATATTGTTGTAACTTGAGATGCAAGAATTGTAATCACATCTGAACCATGAACATTAGCTACTTTTTTAGGATTTACCATTGTAGAGGGCCATTGAAATTCGTTTGCAGCCATATTTTCAATTAATGCATATGCTTCATCAAATGATTTTAACATTAATGATCCATCACCAGCAACATCAATTATAAACCTAAGGGATTCTAATAACCCATTATAAAAAGTTTGAATGATTAACCAATCAGGTAGAGCATGGTGTGGAAACTTTCTTAGGATTTCCTTAAATCTTTCTCAGGCTTCGAATATTGATTCCCCTTCATACTGACAAAATGAGATAATATCTTTTCTTAGTAGTCTTTGAAGGTGGAAAAATACTTAGTTAGGAATTTCTGAGTTAAATCCTCCCAATTTTTAATAGAGCCAGGTACTAATGAGTATAACCACATTTTAACCTTATCCCTTAGTGAGAAAGGAAAAAGCCTTAGTCTAACTACATCGTNCAATTTTGCATAATTTGGCATCTGTTTCAAAGCTTCAGCGAAAGGAATATTTATCGTTGACTTCTTAAGTACATCCATGAACCTTGAAAATTTTTTATTCAACTCATGATGTCTAAGTCTTTGAGGAAATGGAGGTGGTGGTCTTTCCAAACTGATTTTAGTTGGAGATATAATTTTTTCAGATCCTTAAAAACATGTTCTTCAGGTCTTTTAGTTTCCTTTGTTTCTCTCACAACATTTTTNGAAAAAAAGAAAGAAAAGGAAAAGAAAAGAAAAAAAAAGAAAAGAAAAAGAAAAAGAAAAAGAGAAAAAAATTTAGGAAGGAGAAGCTTGAGGAGTAGTGCCTAATCAAAAATTGGTTCTACATTTGATCTTTTTAAAATAAAAAACTTGAGAAACTCTTAAGCTTATAGATATAATATAGTAAGTAAAATTATTTTTAATAAAAATTTTTAAGTGGAGATAATAAAAGAACTAAATTCTAAATTTGGAAAATCTACAATATATTTCTGAATTAGATAGAAACTCATATTTTCATCATTCTTAACATTAAGAATTTCTAAACTTTAAGTTGGTCTCATTTACTGAATATTTTTTCTAAATTAGACTGTTATATTTCTAAATCAAAATTTTAGTAACTCCTAAAGAAACTCATATACATATCATACATATTTAGTTTTTAAGGATTGAAGTGTCACTTGAGGACAAGTAACATTTTAAGTTCGGGAGATTTTGATACACTTAAAATATATTGTGTCTTTAGACACATTTTTATACCTATTTTTGAGACATTGTGCTTTAATGGAAGGTATTTTTGTGTTTTTCTTGCAGAAACGGGTAAAAAGGGTGAAAAATGCTTAAAGGAGTGAAAAAAGAACAAATTTAGAGCAAAATATGAAAAATGTGCAAAAGAGTTTTGGCGCCTAAGCGCTAGATCCGATGCTTAAGCGCCAGTTAAACAGAGAAGGTCGCGCCTAAGCGCCAGAGGCCCCGCACTTAAGCGCTAGTGGCAGTAATTGGATGAGTAAATTCAATTTCTGTGAATTTTGAAGAGATTTTTGAAGCACCCATTGGCTTGATAGGTGGTTATAACCATAATGGATGAAAATTATCACGAAAGGATGCATCTCTTGGGGGAATACATCAAATCTAGACATATTTTGAAGAGAAACTAAGGCACCTTTTGGAAAATTATAAAAGAAAGAAGAGAGGACTTAGAAAAGAATCCTGAAAGTATTGCAAAGTTTTGAAATTTCTCATTTGGCGAGTTAGTTCGGAGAGATTTTCAGGCATCACTTTTACTTTTATTTTATCCTTTTTGTTATTTTATTTTGAGTGATTGTAAAGAGAAGAGAATCAAAGGAACTTCAATAGTTTGGTGGAAGACTTGAGATAAGTTTTTATCTTTTTGTTTTGAGACTACTTTTGGTTTTAATTGAAACTTGTATTTGACAATGATTTCTACTTTTAAACTAAAGTGTGGTTTTGTTTTCTCCATGGATTCTGAGTTAAAGATTTATTCTTTTAAACTAAAGTGTGGTTTTGTTTTCTCCATAGACTCTGAGTAGTTTTTTTATCTTTCTTCTTAAAATGATAAGTAATTAAGTTGTGGACTGAAGTTGTAGAAAGTGTTGATCTTCAATGATAGAAGAAGTTGTGATGATTTAAATCCATGCACTTCATTTACTTCTTGATTTGACCAATCCAGATGTTAAAATTTATTGTGAGAACATGTAAGAATCGGGCTGGTATTGTCTCAGTCAATAATGATCTTTAATGTTGGAAGAAGTTGTAATGATTTAAATCCATGCACTTCATTTACTTCTTGATTTGGCCAATCCAGATGTTAAATTTTTTTGTGAGAACATGTAAGAACTGGGCTGGTATTGTCTCATTCAACAATTGGAAAGAATCACATGAGGTTGTATGAATGAGACTGTAGTTCATATGATTGAGTGCAAATAAATAGGAAAATATTCATTGAAGGATGTAGAGTTAAAGGACTTTAAAGTGACAGGTTAAATCCTCCAACTTGGTTTATTGTTTTAGGTTCTGATACGAGCTGTTAGCCCCCAGATGGAGGGAATCGAGAGAACTCTAGAGTGAGAGCTAGTATCTTCTTTGCCTAGCCGGTCTTCAGAACTATTCATACTTTAAATTAGCCAATGTTCTTTATAACAACTCTAGTAAGGGTAAATAATATAATTGCTCCTATTTGGCACAACACAATTTGCATACTTCTACAACAAAATTTCTATACTTATTACTGATTCATGATAAGGAGAAAGATATTTTTCAAATTTAGTGTTTTTTTCTTACATAAACTCAAATTATCTTTTTAAATTGTTACTCTTCTGTCAAAATATCAAAAATACTAAAAAGATTTGAAATTTAATGCTGCGAAAATATTTTTAGTTTAAGTAAGTTTCTCTTTAAAATAGAAAGTTTGTTGCTCAGTAGTGCATATTGCGTATTTATCTGTGGGTTCGATATTCAGGTCTTAATCAAAATGTCCTATATTACTTGCTAACGATACGTATACTTGTGTAATATCCCAATATAAAAATTTGAAAGTTAAATTCTTATTTTCTTCAGGATCAAGTTTTTGGTACTGTTGCAAAGTGAGGAAACATAAGTGAAAATTATAATTAAAGACATTATTATATTGTGCACATAAACAGCTTCGGGATCACCAAGACAACTAAGCCTATACCGATCGAGCAAAGTGAAAAATTAAAAGACAATTGAATGATCCAAACACGAGCTAATCTGACCAAAAATGAGATAGAAGAGCATCTGAGAGAATAATTATAGGAAAACTAGCCCAATGTGATATCTTATTCCCTAATAAAGTATATTCAAAGGAGGATCTCGTTTTGCAAAACATCTCTCAACATCCCGTGGAGACTCTAAGGACTCCTCACTAGGAATCAATGACAGTCAACCAAGGGAGAATAAATTGATCATTGTTCATTTCTCTCTCTCTCCTTATTTTGGTTCTATTATTTTGGTGTGATTCATGAATAAATTTAAATACAACAGATTCTTGTTAAATAAAAATTGTATTTTGCTAAATATATTATATATGAAAAGACTTTGTAGCAACTCTATTTTTTTATGAAGCTTGCGAGTAGATCCCTTAAGAATAGAGTTTGTAATTACCTTTTTCAACTTTTAGGGTATGTGTGGGGCAGTTGTAGATTATTATAATCTAATGATAAGCAAATTATTCTGATAATCTGATAATCTGATAATCTGATAATCTATAGATTATCAGGATAAGCAAGCTTGTTGTTTGGGGCAGCATATTCAGAATAGCTTACCGACAGCTATTATTGGATAAATGATAATTCTGCCCCTGTATGGTAAAATTATTTGCAATAAAATTGTATGGGGAAAATAATAGATAAAACAGAAGCCTCAAACTATTACAAATCAGTTAAAAAAAATATAGTGCTCACTAATTTTTTAGTATAAAAAGAAATAAAATAAGGAGAAATACAATTACAAGTAAAAGTAAAAATATTAAAATGTTCAATTTAAAACTATGACGCCATCTGTTCTCAACGGCACTGTCCTCTTGGAAAAACATCTTACCATGATCACTGTCGGTAATGGAGTATATCGGAATGTCTGCCCAACGAAAGAAACCACATTGTGCTGAAACACTCCTCTGACAACCATAGAATTATCTCCCACTTTTATGAGGCTGGCGTGACTTGAGTAAGAGAGCTGGTAGTCTGCAGTAAAACAACACAACTCGTGAGGTCCCTGAAATCCTCTGCATTAGATATCTGACATCAACTAGATATTATTTTCTTGTTATGAAAGACAATATTAATAACAAATAATACATATAAGTTGTATGTTCACATAGCTAAACACACTTGGAGGCAGACGAGGGAAACACTACGTTCTATTCCTAGTTGCATAGGAAAAAAGACTACTGTCATGTGCACTCTATTTTCATCCCACCATTATAAAATTCCCAGCATTGTATCAAATGCTTCAAATAAAAATTTTCGACTAAAGGTAAAGAATTCATATCAAATAAAAATTTGAGCTTGTAACCAAATGCTTCAAGACCGACTACCATAATAACATGATCACTACCACAATTCCTTCTCTGATTGGAAGTAAACAGTAACACCAAAAAGTATGATCTAGCAAATTGTTGTAAATAAATACAAAAGGTATCATACGCAATTTTTGTTTCTGAGTGGAAGTAAATACTATGCAAATTGATAAGAAAAAATGCATACAAATTGAGTAGTATGAATGTAAGTGCACTTTTATCAAAGGAAGCAATCTATCAAGCCGTGAATCACAACTTTCTTTTTTTATATATAAAAAATATATGTAGCAGCCACTTATGCAGTGTAATGAATACCAACTTCAGCTCTTCAATATCCAAAAACTTGAGGGTAAAGGTGGATTGCCATTGGCCTCATTTGGGATAAACAAACACCAACATATATGCAATTTTATAGTGCAGTAAACAAACACCAATATACTTGCCTAAAATCCAACCGCATTTTCTCTCTATTCGTAAAGTTCATAACACCTCAAATCAAATCACTCTGAAATTTGTCTCTCTTTTCCCTTACCGCTGTGGTGCGAATTTACGGGTAATCAATGCTCAATTAACGTACATATTAGATAAATGTAACTAAAGGAGGAAGATCGGGGAGGAGGAAGAATACCTCATTTGAGGCGAGAAGGAGCAGAAGAAAGATCGGGGAGGGCGAGATTGGGGATTTTCGTTACAAAAATTTACCTTGTTGTTGATCTCGGCGAGGGTGAGAAAGAAGAAGGAAGATGGGGAAGGCAAGAGCGAAGAAGAGCACAACAGGAAATCTTCATCCTAATGTTCTACGCATACGCAAGATGCGGGCCTCCGCCCGCTTCGCACACTGTTAACAAATTCCCCATCAAGGTTTTGGAGCATCTCCTATAAGCTAACCCAACGCTTTTTTCAAAACGCCGCCACAACCAAATAAGCTGCCCCAAACGGCCTTAGTCTTCCTTTCTTAATATATTTCACATATCCTTGCATAATGTTGGGTAATGTGGAGATCTGGTCCACTGAATTTAATTAGCTTCCTAATTAAGTATCCCACCTACCACTCACCTACCACACCCACCTACCGCTCCCCTACCACATCTCACCTGCCGCTCACCTACCTCCCACCTACCGCTCTCATGGTTTATATAAATAGTCTTTTTTTTTGTTTAAAGGAAAATCCAAGCCAAGCAAAGTCAAGCAAGCCAAGTAAGGCCATGCCAAGTCATCTTGAGAGCTAAGAGAAAGAGAGGAAGAGAGAGAGAGAGAGAGGAAGGGAGAGAAGAAACTAGAGATTTTCTTGTAAACGTCGAGGCGCTCGACGGTATAATTCCTTAAAGAAATAAATCCTCTGTAGCTCCGTGGATGTAGGCAAATTTGTTGAACCACGTAAATTTGTGTGTCGCTCTAGTGTTTTTCTCTGTGTGCAATTTTACATGTTCCATTTTTTTCTCTTTATTGCTGTAGTTTTTCATAACAACTGGTATCAGAGCTTTGGTTCGGATCTAAAGAAGAACGATGGGTGGAGACAAAGTGATGGCATCAGGGATCGAGAAGTTCAATGGCACATATTTTGCTTACTGGAGAATGCAAATAGAGGACTACCTTTATGGGAAGAAACTTCATCTTCTGTTACTGGGAAAGCGACCAGAAAAGATGGACGAGGCAGAATAGAATCTGTTGGATCGACAACTTCTGAGCGTTATACGATTAACCCTGTTGAGATCGGTTGCCCACAACTTCATCAAGGAGATGACTACTACAAATCTCATGGTGGTTTTATCAGGTTTGTATGAAAATTCATCGACGAATAACAAGTTACATCTCATGAAAAAGTTATTCAACATGAAGATGGCGGAAGGTGTGTCTGTTGCTCAACACCTGAATGATTTCAACACTATCACAAATCAGTTGTCGTCTATTGAAATTGATTTTGACGATGAAATATGAGTGTTGATATTGTTGGCTTTATTGTCAAATAGCTGGGAAGCCATGAGGATGACAGTTAGCAGTTATGCAGGCAAATCCAAGCTGAAATATCATGATTTTTGTGATTTGATTTTGGCTGAGGAGGTGCGCAAGAAGGATTCTAACGAGACCTCGTGTTCAAGTTTGGCGATGAATGTTGATTCTAGAGGGAGATCACATCACAGGAACTCAAATAGAGGTAGATCAAAATCAAAGTCTGGTCAACAGACAACCTATTGGAATTGTGGCAAGGTTGGCCACATTAAAAGGAACTGCATAAATCCTAACAAGAAGGAGAATGATAACGCTAATGTTGTAACTGAAGAAATACAGTGTCTCAGTCTCCAAGTGGGAGAATTGTTGGGTAATGTGAAGACCCGGTCCACCGAATTTAATTAGCTTCCTAATTAAGTATCACGTCTACCGCTCACCTACCACACCCACCTACCACCCGCCTACCACATCCCACCTACCTCCCACCTACTGCTCTCATGTTTTCTATAAATAGTCTCTTTTGGTTTAAAGGAAAAGCCAAGCCAAGCAAAGTCAAACAAGCCAAGCAAAGCCAAGCCAAATCATCTTGAGAGCTAAGATAAAGAGAGGAAGAGAGAGAGAGAGAGAGAGAGAGAGAGAGAGAGAAGGAGAGAAAAAAAATAGAGATTTTCTTGTAAACGTCGAGACGCTCAACGGTGTAATTCCTCGAAGAAATAAATCATCTGCAGCTCTGTGGATGTAAGCAAATTTGTCGAACTATGTAAATCTGTGTGTCGCTCTGGTGTTTTTCTCTGTGTGCAATTTTACTCATTCCATTTTCTTCATTTTATTATCGTCGTTTTTCATAACACAGAAGACTTGACCAACCCTACATTTATAACTTCATCAACCCCAAAAGACCTCTAACACTCTTATTACTTCTCCACATATTCTTTCTTTCAAAGCCATTAAATCTTCCCAAGGCCTCACATCCACAAGATATCCTATCCAACACCTCAACTCAATACTGATTAGACAATACCACCAACATAAATTTATAACTTCATACCCACTAATTCAAAATTTATAAAATTGTAACAATTAATTTTCTAACATCACATATCTTAAAATATTTTTCCAAATTTTCCAAAGTTTTTTTTTGTCTATCTTCTCTCTTGTTCCTGATTGTCTTTATTTCCCACTTGCACTTCTTTTTAGGCACGAAATTGTTGTGGATTTTAAAAAAAAAATGGAGATGGAGCGGGATGCATTTGGACGGTTTTGGTGGGCTGCCACGTTTAATCTATTGGATGTCACATCTCGTGTACGATGTGCCCGACAAGTAAGCAGGGCCGTNGGGCAAAATTTCATTTCTTGCTCGTTTTTGCTCCAAATTGCACCTTTTTTGTTTCTTTTTGCTCCAATGACCATAATTCATCATACCTGCAACAAAACATCAAAAAATATCCTTCATTAAAGTGAAATATCATCAAAATCAGTGTAAAATAGGTATGAAAATCTCAATATATTTTTCTTTGGTCAGTGGCTTTATCAGGTATGTATGAAAAGTCATCGGCGAATAAGAAGGTGCATCTAATGAAAAAATTATTTAACATGAAGATGGCGGAAGGTGTTTCTGTTGCTCAACGCATGAATGATTTCAACACTATCACAAATCAGTTTTTGTCTGTTGAAATTGATTTTGACGATGAAATACGAGCATTGATATTGTTGGCTTCATTATCAAATAGCTGAGAAGCCATGAGGATGACAGTTAGCAGTTATGCAGGCAAATCCAAACTGAAATATGATGATATTTGTGATTTGATTTTAGCTGAGGAGGTGCGCAAGAAGGATTCTGACGAGGCCTTGTGTTCAAGTTCGGCGATGAATGTTGATTCTAAAGGGAGATCACATGACATGAACTCAAATAGAGGTTGATCAAACTCAAAGTCTGGTCAGCAGGTAACCTGTTGGAATTGTGGCAGGTTGGCCACATAAAAAGGAACTGCAGGAATCCTAAGAAGAATGAGAATGATAACACCAATGTCGTAACTGAAGAAATACATCATGCATTATTACTGGCAGTTCACAGTTCTATTGATGACTGGATACTGGATTCAGGGGCTTCCTTCCATACATCTTCCCATCTGGAGTTAATGTGAAATTATGTTGCAGGTAACTTTAGGAAGGTACATCTGGTTCATGGAAAAGCTCTAGACGTTATGGTGATGGGAGAGGTTGATATTGCACTCCCAAATAAGAGAAAATTGACATTGCAAAATGTCAGACACGTTCCTGAGTTGAAAAAAAGTCTCACCTCTATTCGGCAGCACAATGAGGGTGGTCATTTAGTGGTGTTCTCAGATACCACCTGGATGGTTACCAAAAGAGCATTAGTAATGGCTCGGCGTAAGAAAACTAACACACTATATATGACTGCAGGTTTACTCAGGCGTGGACACATGAATCAGAGGTGCATTATGGGGAAGCAGAAGAAGGTCCATTTCCTGAAAAGTGGCAGAGCGCCAAATGCAAGAAAACCAGACCTTGTACAGACAAATGGTGGAGAAACACAGAGTTATGAATAAATCTTGCAAGATAAGAATTCGAGCAAGTGGGAGTTAAACAAGGAGGAGACGGATTCCCTGCCAGGGAATCAGACTTGGGAGCTGGCAGAACTTCCATCAAGGAAGAAGACATTGCACAATAAGTGGGTGTACCGGGTGAAGACTGTATTTGGTGGCAGTAAGAGGTACAAGGCTGGACTTGTTGAAAATGGCTTTCAGCAGGGGCAGCATATTGCTCATGCAGTGGGAGTTGTAAGCAGCTACAAGAGTATCCCATGAAAGAGCTTGGTGGTACGAGACTACGTTGACGGTGATATGTCAACTAAGGGTATTACTCGTGAGAAGCTGAAGTTGTGCTCAACTTCAGCTGGTCTTCTGACATGAAGACAGAGGCTTCGAGTTCCAGATGTGGGGGATATCATGTTTGAGGAAAAGGTCATTACAACTAGTAGATGATGCAGCTAGTAGGCGATGCATTCAGTGTCTCAGTCTTCAAATGGGAGAATTGTTGTGTAATGTGAAGACCGATCCACCGAATTTAATTAGCTTCCTAATTAAGTATCCCATCTACCGCTCACCTACCACACCCACCTACCGCCCGCCTACCACATCCCACGTACTGCTCACCTACCTCTCACCTACTACTCTCATAGTTTCTATAAATAGTCTCTTTTAGTTTAAAGGAAAAGCCAAGCCAAGCAAAGCCAAACAACCCAAGCAAGGCCAAACCAAGTCATCTTGAGAGCTAAGAGAAAGAGAGAGAGCGAGAGAGAGAGAGAAAAGGAGAGAAAAAAATAGAGATTTTCTTGTAAACGTCGAGGCGCTCGACTGTGTAATTCCTCGAAGAAATAAATTCTCTGCAGTTCCATGGATTTAAGCAAATTTGTCGAACCATATAAATCTGTGTATCGCTCTGGTATTTTTCTCTGCGTGCAATTTTACTCGTTCCATTTTCTTCATTTTATTATCGTCGTTTTTCATAACACAGAAAACTTGACCAACTCTACATTTATAACTTCATCAACCCCAAAATACCTCTAACACTCTTATTACTTCTCCACATATTCTTTCTTTCAAAGCCATTAAATCTTCCCAAGGCCTCACATCCACAAGATATCCTATCCAAAACCTCAACTCAATACAGATTAATAGTATTCTTTGTAACCACCAACATAAATTTATAACTTCATACCCACGAATTCAAAATTTATAAAATTGTAACAACTAATTTTCTAACATCACATATCTTATAATATTTTTTTCAAATTTTCCAAAGTTTTTTTATCTATCTTCTCTCTTGTTCTTGATTCTTTATTTCCCACTTGCACTTCTTTTTAGGCATGAAATTGTTGTGGAATAAAAAAAAAGGAGATGGAGCGGGATGCATCTGGACGGTTTTGGTGGGATGCCACGTTTAATCTATGGATGTCACATTCCGTGTACGATGTGCCGGATAAGTAAGCAGGGCCGTAGCAAAAAGACGGGGCGCGTCATGTGTGTGGGGCATATGAGACGCAGTGCCGCCGTGAGGCACGCGTGTGGGGTACAGCTGAGGAATTATTACCTTCTGGCATTATGCGAACTTAAAATCCTGTGGTGAAAATTTTGATAATTTTTTTTTTAAGTAGTACAATAAAAATTTTTTTGAATGTTAGTTTTATTTATAATTATGAAACTTTAGATGTTAGTTAAATAAATATGAAATTTTTAAATATTATGTATTTAAAAGTCACGAAAGAAATTTTGAAAATGATACGGGCAAGTCTAGGCTTAGCTCGTGTTTAACTCGTTATAAATAATACTATTTAAAATTTGACTCGTTTATATGTCGAACAAAATAAATGTGTTCGTGTTCGGCTAGTTTGCTTAGTGAGCCGAACACGAGCTGTCCAAGAACAAAGTCGTTTTAATAACTCTAATCATACAATCATAATATGGGTCGAGATTTAAGTTTTATTATTTATATTAAAATATCATTTATATATAATTTAATATATNGTATTTGGAAATTAAAATGAATCAAATTTTCTTACGAACTATCACTAACTTTACAAGCAAATTCAACACAAATTTCTTCATGAACCAAATACAAAATATTCATGGACAACTTGCAGTGATGACAGCACTACCAGCGCCTTATCTCGGGCATGGGGTCGAGAAAGAGGGAGTTTAATTTAATTTTTAAGGAAAAATGTCAGAAATTTGTACCTCCCTAATTTTGTGCATGAAAAGAGTATTCCCGATGAAGCTTATGCTACCCAGCCTTTCANCCATGTGGTCGAGAAAGAGGGAGTTTAATTTAATTTTTAAGGTAAAATGTCGGAAATTTGTACCTCCCTAATTTTGTGCATGAAAAGAGTATTCCCGATGAAGCTTATGCTACCCAGCCTTTCACAAAGGACCACACTCTTTATTGAAAATAGGGATGAATAGTTTAAACTACAAATTTGTTAAATTATTTAGTTTTCCACCTCTAACAATTTGTTTCAAATATAATCACATTTAAATTGGGTTTGGTGTAACTTATCTATTGTGGTGCAGCCCGCTACTACGGTTCCCTTCATTTGGTTGGTGTGACACGGACGTGTTTTATTAATCGCGTCTGGTAAGCTGCACCGCTATACTATACCTGTTTCTTCCACACTATTTGGTATTCTTTACCCCCATGCCCTCCCTCTTGCTCGGCCTCACCCGCAAGCGATCTGCCTAGGGATTTTTCTCTACTCAGCTTTGCTCAGCGACACATCTGGATAAGGTTTTTTGTTGGCGTTTGCTTCCTTCTTCCTCAGATATTCCTCCACCTCATATCTTCTTCGTGGATATTCCTCCACCTCATATCTTCTTTTTTCTATATTTTTTAGGGACATTTACAAACCCAGCACACAATTTTTATGTGTTTACTTTAATGGCATTTGCATCCATAATTTAAATTGAAGAATGATGGTACCCAAACTCGTGCGTATTTTACTACTTCACTATGATATCTCTATGTTTAGGATGTTGTAATGGAATTCATTTTGATGTGGTTTTATAGATTTGAGTGTTGTATGCATAAATATTGAATTTATTGTGTGAGATATGTAAATTCATTTGAATTGTGTGTTGTGCATGTATATGGATCTTGTTGGATAATTGGATTATATGGGGTTGGTGTATGTTAGTTGGATGATATTTTGCTAATAGAATTTTCTTGGAAAAGAAATTTTGGATGATTGGATTATTTGAGTAAAAAAATAAGTCTTATAACACAAATAAAGAAGAAGTTTTCAGATATTTACCTAGCTATCTCAGGATTATTCCTTAAAGTTTAGAGAAATTTACAAATATAGCACATGAATTATTGGGGCAGTGGTGTTTGGTGTGTGGATGGTGTGGGGGCAGTGGTGTTTGGTGTGTGAGTGGTGTGGGGGTGGTGGTGTTTGGTGAGGGGATGATGCAAAGACTTCTGGTACATCCAGAGGATTACACTGCTACTGCAGACTAAAATGTTCCATGTTTACTTTGCGGCAACTAGTAGCTACGGGAGATAGTTTTACAAGTGCCCAAGGAGAGTAATAGAAAATTTTGACTTGTTTGAGTGAGCAGATGGTTTGGAGGATTCCACAGCCGAGAGTGAACGGGCATGGAGAGTTTTCCTAGAAGACGGCTTCTCTTGTGATCTACATTAGTTGCATTTTAAAAATAATATTATCATATTATTGATTACTATTTTAGTAATATTTTTTAAATGTTGATAGTCGTGCTACTCACTATTTAGCGAGGTGTCTATTTTTATTTTATAATGTTCAAACTGGATATTTGATTTCAAGTATGGGATGAGCTAGTAAGAAAAATTCTATTGTAAATCACATTACAAATAGGAGTAGACTGATCATTGTTCAGAAACTGCTGCAACACAGCTTTTTTCAAATTACAAAAAACAAAAAGACATCCACCTTATCCTCAACAGTTTCTACGCGGCATCTTCCTCCCACAACTACTGCGCATAAGCTACCCAAAATAGGCCTTTAAAATTTGAAGATCAATTTCAAAAAATTGTTAACCATTCTAGATTACCCCAATTTTCCTATTTTTAATTAATTAATTAATTAACTAATTAATGAACTAATTTCTAATTACTTAAAATTAAATACTTATAGAAAAATCATAAAATTGATCAATTGATTAAGAAGACCTCTTTAGAGTAAAAATTTCAAGAATTTTCACACCATAATTACAAGTTATGATTTACATAAAACTTAATTTAATTTTTAGAATTTTAGAATTTAGAAATGTTATATTTGATGAAATATTTTTTTATATTTTTATAATTTTTACTTTTTTTCAAAATGCTTATTGTTAAAATTTCATTAAATTTAATGAAATTAATTAATTTCTATGATTTTTTTTAAATTTTAATTAATTTAAAAGTATTTTTTATTAGAATTCATATCTAGTGTTTAATTTTCATTTAAATACTATTATAATTTTAAATGTTTTTTTTTGTTTATTTGTTTTTTATTTCAAAGTTTTATAGAAAAGAATATTCTAGGGTGTAGAGAGATCCAAAGGAATTAAATTAAATTCTTAAGATTACTTAAATTAATATAGTTAATTAATAAGGAGATAATTAATAAATTGAATTTAATTGACTAAAAACCATTAATCATCCTAATATAATCAAATTAATCCTAACTTTTTTATCTCAAATTTAAAGAACTTAATTAGATTTAAGATAAGCACATTTTAGGGTTTTAGTGACTTGATTTCAGTTTAAGTAATTAAAACTAATCAATTGTTTAGCATAATTAAAGATTTATGGTGAATTTGGGGAAACACCCCAAATTGAACTCCAAAAATTCCAAGAAAATTATTAGACGTCCACCAGACCAGAGAGAAATCACATCAAGGTGTGGAGGGGGTCCTACTATTAACCCCAACTCAAGCATGAAGAATTATGGCTTTTATTTTTCTGAAGAAGAGCTCTTAAAGAGGAGCATTCCATGTTTTTCCTTTTTTTCTTTGTTTTTGTTTATTTTATGTTTTTTTGGAAGCTTATATAATTGATTAATATTTTTAATTGTTTATTAAAAAGGTCTTAATAAAATGTTGTATCAACCGCCACGCGGCAGACCATGTTTGGCTTCATGGTAATGAGAGGGGGTCCTACTATTGAATAGTTTTCTATACAACATGATCACGTATGTCTCTTCCAAACAACTAGAAGTTGATGGTCGTAATTTTGTCTTCTTCCTTTCAGGAGATACTGTGGTTGTTCACTCAATTTTACCCTTTCTAGATCCAAACTGAAACAAAATGATCAGGAGATTGAGGCTAAGGCTCTACCCCAAGACCTTGGTCCTTAACCTATGAAAATGGTCTATATGTTTCATGTCGAGAACATAGAGGAAGGAGGGGATGATTACCTCAAATTTGGGACTGAAGTGCACTCCCACACAAGAAAAAAAAAACATGAGGATGATGTGGTGAACACTTTTTCTCCAAATAATAAGGGTTGAGGATACTTGGAATGCTCTAGATACTAACATCACGCTTGATCTTACAGGAGGATGCCGCAAGAGCTCATCGGAGCATGATAGAGTGGGGAGAATAGTGAGAAATGCTCTTCTAAGCTCAGGGAAGCTCAGAGGGAGGTCAGTTGAAAGAAGAAATTACATTGGGAGGAATTTGAAATTCCCCTCCAAGTATGGCTTTGGGCAGCCATGAGGATGGTCAATTGGTCATCCTACCCCTCTAGGGAGGTCCATCCAATAGCAAAAGGCTGTGCTGGCAATGCCCTTAAGGGTTTTGAGCTTTGTGGGTGAGCAAAAGGAGTGGGGAAGTGGTTGAGGTATAAATTACATTTGGTCAGAGCTTAGGTAGATTAGAGTGATTGTTGTAGAAGATCGGGAGATACTTGGTCACTTAGGAAATATGTTATAAGCCTTGACGAAGGAATAGGCTGAGAGGTTGAGTCAAATGAGGAAAAGAGTGGCCAAGGCTAATTTTTTTTGTGTGTGGGGAACTCTCGAGTTTGTACCAGTCAGCTGCTACATCGGTCAGCGACAGCTGAAATAGTCGAAGCCGGGTGGGCAATCTTTAAAAGGGTTGATGTCAATAGAGAGCCCCCATGACTCATTGTAAAAGAAAATAAACTTGGATTTTCCATGGGTTGACTATAAGTATAATTTGGTTAGCCATGGCTAGCTTAGGCTAGCTTGTGTTTAAGTGGTCCAATTATGCTTAGGATGGCTTTAGTTAGGTTTGGATTTTTTATTTTTAGTTTAGTTTTGGGTTTAGTTAGTTTTTGGGTGAGTTTAAGTGTTAAGTTAGATAAAGCTAATTTGATTTAGCTTTGACTAAGTATGATTTTGTTTTAGGTTTAGCTTTGAATTAAGAAATATATCTTAGCATGAAATATCCTCAAACATCTCTGATTAATGGGTACAATTTGAACATTTTTTTATAAAGCTTGGATATTCATTGATTAGTAAAAAAATTATAAAAATGAAACAAGAAATAGGTATTAGATTTGATGTACGGAAGAGTTAAGCAATCTCTATGGAGCAAAAGAGCAAGATTTGGGTGAGGAGTTGTCTCCAAATGAATAGCATCAACAAAGGAGACCTACTTTGCTTCAATATCAATAGCTTTTTTGTCTTCCCTTAGACTATGAATCTAAGTTATGTTGAGGTATCGTAGAAAGCAAGAAATTCTTTTCCATAAGATTTGAAGTTGATAAGAAAAGTAATCAGAGTTGTGTTAATGTGATAAACCTGTAAGGAATCAATTTCAATTTAAATATTAATAAGCATCAATTTGAAAGCCAGCGTCACAATGAAAAGAATGGCTTGCATTTCAGAAAAAAAATGGAAAAAATAAGAGAGCAAGGAGCAAAGAAGAATTGAAAATGATTTTCTAAGTTATTTTAAAAAATACTATCAATTCCAGCTCTACAAACATTGAAGCTATCATAATATTGATATTTATGAATCAATTGTTGAGTTTAATACAAGTAACTAGTTTTAAATTGAAAATAGGGGGGAGGGTAGTTGAATACCCGGCTAGGTAAGTAAGAATATCCAAGCCACTAGTATCAGCACTTCTGAGATGGTTATATGAAAGAGATTTGTGCAGAAAAGACTTGATGTTAATAATGAATTTTTTAGTAGAAATAAAATTGTTGTCATGCTCTATACTGTTTCTAGCCATCCAAAGTAACCAACAAACTGTAAAATGAACACAATGTTTAACAGATTTTGTAGGTTCTTTCAAACTACAATAGAGAAACTACAACTGAAGAAAATATGAGGGAGGCTTTCCTCCTCAGTTCACAGAAGTGAACATCTAGAACAAATACAATGGCTTTAAAGTTTCAATATATCATCAGCATCTTAAAGCTTGAAAAATAGTCTCTAAGAGAAAAAGGGCAAGGAAGGTTTAAGGAAAGCATTTCAGAATTATAATTTTAGATTTGATTGTTGTGTTATCTCCAAAATTTTAGTAATGAGTTAAGAACTAGAAAAAGTGTAAATGTATTAATTTTTAATTTGTTAGGTATCAAGGAATGCTAAAAATGTCTTCAACCAGTTTAGGAAGCATGACAATCTCAATTTATGCTTATCTCAACCTTAAGTGGTTTAGAAATCAACAACTTTAACATCCATGCTTGAGACATCATCATATGAATGGGCAAATGAACCAATAAGGAGTCAATCAACAAGCCAAAAATCAATTTCTCAAACATCTATATCCAAACAATAAATTGTTAAGTAAAGTTTCTAATTTTTAAAAACTCCATCCACATAATTGAGCCACCTTGATTTGGTTGAAAAGAAGAGGGATGTTAATGCTATAAGTCTCTTACTCTAATAAATTTGGCCCATATACCATCATTAGTAATCAGCTTAAACCAAAATTTAGTTAGATTGATCTTCATGGACATCTTCAAAGACTTGAAACACAATCCATCATGTGTTTTGGTTTAGTAGATTTTGCTATAACTAATCTAATGGATGTTGTTGTCATGTCCAGCCCAACAAAACTTTTTGAAAGTTTTCTCAATTTTGGGTTGCATACTTTTTGAGATCTTAAGCACCTGTGAGGCATACATTAGTATAAAGTTAAGATCACTTTGGAGTAAGTTGTTCCTCCAATTAAAGTAAGGAAAAATAATTTTCTCATCTATGTATACTATTTCTTATTTTCTGCAACAATTCCTCAAACAGAACATTGTTACTTTTTTCTTTGGTGATGAGAATGCTCAATTATTTGAGAGCCACCTTTTTCTGTTAATAGGGACATCATCTATTATATAATGTTCACATTTCCTCTTATTGAATTGCATGCCATAATTTTTTTTAAAATGTTGGAGAATGCTGCAAATAATTCTTAAAAGTCTCTTACTTGCAGTAGTAAAGATAATAATATCATCAATATATGTTAAATGGGAAACCAACACCCTTAGCATTAAATGCACATCAATAAGGTTATTGCAGATGGCAAATAAGAAGTCTAGAAAGATAATCAAGTGCTAAAAAAATAGAATTGGAAAAAATGAATCACTTTTCTTAAGTACCCTCTCAGTTTTGAAGTGCCCATGAGCTTTTCTATTAATACGGATGGTGTAGAAATTATTATCCAAGAATAAATGAATAAGATTATAAAAATCTTCAAAGAAGTCCTTGACACTAAAGATAATGAGAATAAAGCTCCAACTAATGGTATCATAGGTCTTATTGAGGTCTAATTTGATAATTAAGTATCTACCTCTACATTTGTTAGTCAAGTTAAGTAGCAGCTCTCAGGAAATAATTGCATTATCATGATGTTTCTTCAATTAGTAAAAATAGTCTGCTATGGACAAACCATTTCAATAAGGAGTGGTTGAACTCTATGAATAAATTTTTTGCTAATGATCTTAGATACCATATATATTAAACTAATCAGCCTAAAGCTTTTTTAATAATTAGTTTTGGAAGCTTCCTTAAGGATGAGATCAATAGATGAGCATCTAAAATACTTATGAGGTTAAAGCACCAAAGAAGAATCTTTGAATAACAAAGCAAAATCGATTTCACCACCTCAAAACCCTTTATGTAGAAGGCTGAAGTGTAACCATCAAAACCAATAATTCTATTAGAATGAATTATAATTAGAGCAGCCCAAATTTCTTCTTTTGTAGCGGTGGTAATCAAGCTCAAATCTGCAAAGAATTTTTGCGCATGAATGATATTTCTCACAAAACTAGAAAGGTCCATAAAAACAAAAAGAAATAATTTTGTATTATCTTCGCATATGTGAACATCCATTTCTCATCTTCATTTTTTATTTTAAGAATAGCATTTTATTTCTCCTTTTCTTAATGCATGCATGGAAAAACTTAGAATTTCTATCAACCTCGAAGTAGCTTCTATATGATGCTTGTTGCCTAAGGTAAAGTTCCTCACACTGGATGGTTGCATTTAGCTGACTCTTTGCAAAGAGAATTTTTTTGTTCAATGGTTGCATCATGGTTGAAATCCTTAACCAATTAGCATACAAAATCTTTATTATCAATAATATTATTTTAAATGTCACTAAAGGATGCCCAATTTTATGATTTAAATTGATAATCCATCTCTTTATGCAACCTCAAAAGTCTTAGCTATGTTTGATTGATGTAATTAGTCCCTAACATGTCTTCAACAAATCAAGGAATTGTTTACTGGAAGTCCACACATTGAGGAATCTAAAAGGAGTATGAGAAGGCTAGGGAGATAACCAAAATTCAATAACAAAAGAGGATTATTAGAAGTTGTTCTACTAAGTTTAGTGTGAGAAGAGAATTGAAAATACACCATCCAAATCTCGTAAACCAAAATTATGTCTAACCTTTCAATATTTTGCCTCTACTCCAAGTGCAAGGGTTTTTAGTTAATTGAACTTCAAAAAGACTAGCAGTGGATGCATTATCCCCAAAAATATCCATCACATTCAAATTAGGAGGCCTCCATCCTTTTTTTCCAAAGGAGAAGTTATCATATTGAAATCCCAACCAATAAGCCATGCATTATCCTAATAACCTTTGATAAAATGCAATTTATACCATAATTTCTCTCTAGAAGCTTTGTACACCTATCACAAATAATTGTAGCTTGTATATTGAGATNACACATTCAAATTAGGAGGCCTCCAACCTTTTTTTCCAAAGGAGAAGTTATCATATTGAAATCCCTACCAATAAGCCATGCATTATCCTAATAACCTTTGATAAAATGTAATTTATACCATAATTTCTCTCTAGAAGCTTTGTACACCTATCACAAATAATTGTAGCTTGTATATTGAGATCATAAATTTGAATTTATAAGTGAAGAAATTGGGGGCATCAATTAACAATTGAACTTCCAAACCAACTTTCCACAGAAACCAAATTTTGAAATTATGGTTAACAAAATAAATGAAATAACTTAGATTTCTCACTTATTTATATCAGTTTTTTTGGATTGTTGTTTCCAGAAAACTCCGGTTCATGTAAGGCTAAACACCTTAGCATGCGAGTTTAATAAGGCTCGCCGATTTTTTAGATGCAGTTTTTAAGCTATGCCTCTAACATTCTATACCAAAAAATTAAACATGAGAAAATGATTTACTTCTTCAAGTGATCCTAGAAGGATCCCCATCATCAATATTTATAAATATTTCCGTTGAAAAAGTTCTATGATATTTTAAACTATATTTTGCCTCAAAATAATTTAACTTCCTATATTCTTTCCTTTAGAATTTTTGTACCTACCATTCCTCCTCTAACATTTATTTGAGAGCCTTCAACTCCTCCTTAGAAACAGTATGTAACGATGTCTCAAAAAATTAGCATTTAGGACAATTTCTTAGTTAAAAGTCCACCTCTTTTAAGTACCGATCCACACTTCATCAACATAGCAATGACAATGTCCCTCTCCACCATGAATCTTGTCGCATATGGTCTATTAAAGGTGTAAGTAGACATATCCACCTTCATTGGTTTGTGAAATATTGTGCTGAGGGAGTTTGAAACTTATCTGTTAAAAACATACAATCTAATCTCATGAAAGGAGAGAAAAAATAGAATTATGGGAGGCTCAGCTACTAGATCAAAAGTATGGGTCCACTTTAGAACTTCCAATTATGCATTCTCAATGAATCAATGCTTACTAAGAAATAGTCGACCATAATCCTCTCCTCTACCTAATTTGATGATAATCTGCTTACCATCAAAAGAACTGATTTGCTAATCACCTAACAATTTGAAGTCTTCAATTTTTTTTTGAATGATATCCATCTTGAGGTGTCCATAAGTAAACTTACTCACCAAAAAAAACTCAAAAGTTCAACCAAATTCTAAGTTTCAACTTCAATAAAGTTTAAGGGTGGTTTACCATTCTTGCAACTAGTATTTTTCAAAAAATCATCTTTAATGTCTCCCATAAATCGCTCATGGGATGTTTGTAGGAAAATAAGAGAGGAAGCATCAACATTCTTACTACCTATAAGGGCACCAAAAAAAGAGGGAGCAGCCTTTAATAATTTGCAGTGAATTCAAAACAAGTAAAAAAAATAGAACAGTAGAGCAACCAATGCAACAATAAAAACAAAATAAAATGAAACTAGACTTTAACAAGAGAGCAAAATTGCCACACAACAGTAACAAACTTGAAAAAATCATAAATACCAACTGAAGAGTGTTTTGATCAATGCAAGTTTTGCACTTGTCTTTATATTCTCATCCATTGTGATAAAAAGGTTGATGCTATATTAATAGAAGGTTTGGCGCTTCTGTTAATTTTACAAATCAAATGTAGTTTTCAATTACAAAAATACAACATAGCCTAGGGTGAAATGCCAGCTCTGATTGTATTTTAAAAAAAAATAATTATAGAGTGTTTTGACCATGTTAGGCTCGGGCCAACTGAAGAATCATGATGGATCGACCATAACTTTAATGGATTTTCAATATGTGCTGAATTTGAAGAAGAATCTCATCTCAAAGAGAGCCTTGGAGTCTATCAGTTTATTCATGTTTATGCAAGATAACTTTTTAAAAATCACTTCTAATGCACTTGTGGTAATGAAAGACATTAGAAGAAATAATTATATGTATTAGTATCAAGATACTTAAATTGGAATAATAATAACAACCACTTGTGAAGACAATGACTTAAAAGTGAACATGTTATGACATAAATGTTTAGGACATGCTGGTGAAAAATCTTTGTTGACTTTGATGAAGTAAAGATAGTTGAAAGATACAACTTACAAGTTAGATTTTTGTGAGCATTACATTCTATGAAAGCAGTGGAGAGTGAAGGTATTAGGTTGTTGAAAAGAAACTTAGATTTGTAAGCTAAGCAAATCTCTATATGTATTAAATTTGTCTCCAAGGAAATGTTATAAGTGATTTGATGTTGAGGCAAATGTACAACATAAGCAAATCTAATCACTATGTGTATTTAAGCAAGCTACGAGATCGTACTTTCATTTATGTGATATATTGATGATATACTAATTATATTGAAGAATCAAGTTGAGATAGAGAAACTGAAAGCTCAATTGAATTAATAATTTGGAGTGAAAGATTTAGGAGAAACCAATAAGATGCCTGGAATGAAGATAAATAAAGATAGAACAAAAGGCAAATTATGTTTGACTGGGAAATAATATCTTAAAAGGACTATAACCCTTTCGTATGAATAAAAATTAAAAATATATAAGCACACATATTGTTCCACATTTAAAGAATAGTGCCCAGTTATCTCCCAAAACTAATTCAGAATGAGAATAAATGTTGAAAGTTTAATATCCTAGTGTGATGGGCAACTTGATGTTTGCAACAGAGTGTACATGACCTGTCATTTCACAAATAGTTGAAGTTGTGAGTAGATACATGCATGATCGTGGCAAAGGTCATTGACAAGTTGTGAAATAGATTCTATAGTATTTATAAAATATCATAGATGTTGGTTTGATGTTCAAGCATGATAAGTCACTTAGTCAATGACTTAGTGTGCAAATGGATACTATGATTTTGACTATGCAGATGATTTGGATAAGTAGTGATCTACTACTAGCTATTTGTTCACTAGCCAAGGTGACAACCAGTTGGAAGTCTGCAACGTAGTCAACAGTTTTCTTGTCTATGACAGAGACAAGTACATGACAATCGCAGAGCCTATTAAGAAAGCAGTATAGCTTAAGCCTTTCTCAAAAACTTAGGAGTTGGTTAGAAGCATATCAAGGTACATTGTGACAATCTGAGAGCTAGTCAATTAGAAAAACATCAATTCTATCATGTAAGGATGAAGAACATTAACGTTCACTATCACTATGAGTAGGAAATTATCATAAAAGTGAATTACTCCTTCAAAAGATTGTGAGGGAAGAGAACCTTGCATAAATGATGACAAAGTTAGTGACAACAAACAAGTTCAACCATTATTTGAACGTGCTCAATATCCTGCACATTCGAGCTGGTGTTAAAATGCACATATGATGGTACTACTGGAGATAACTTCATTTGCATGATCACATATACAATTTGGTTTGGACTAAAAAATGGGCGAAAATGCATATTTGTTGTCATTTATTTATAAATTTCACATTGATTGTGAATGACAGAGGAATGGGTCTTTAAGTTTATAAAAGGGTCTTATCTCTCATGGTTGAAAGCATCCTAAAATCTCTCCATGCTGACTCAAATATTTGAGAAGGTTCTAGAAAATGGTATCCTACTTGTGGGCAATTTTAATTAATTATTCAAAATTGTAAGTTATATTTGAGATAGCAAAGTAATGTGTTGTGATGGTGCCCAAGGACATAGACAAAGTGTCAAACCTTATAAATCCCGGTTTGTTCTTTATTTTTCTTATGCTTTAGTATTTTGATTTTTTTTTTAATCTGTAGTAATATTCTATGTTTGTATTCGGGTTTGTAGATATTTGGTTTTGTAGTGGAAACTATCAAATTTTTCAAACAAAGTATTTTAAATAAAAGTTTGCTTTTTATTGTACCTAAAACACAATGAAATTTTAAACACTTTCAAACAAAAAGACCCAAAATATAATCAATTGGTAAGATGTTCATTAACCGAAAGTAAACAAAGTTGTATGTTTGAACAAATTCATTTACTTGCTAAGTTCCAATAACAATTAAACATGTACAAATAAATGATAATTAAGAAAATTCATCCATTTGTTTAGAAACCATGCTTCTCTTTATAACTTTTCTGGTCAAAACTTAAGAAAATAGGTGGAACTGATTTCATTTATTTTGATATTTGACCTTCATTCCTGATAAGAGTTGCATTATGCATCAACTACAAATTTTGACAAGACTCATTTAAAATGTTAACTAAAGCACATTAGTTAGGATAGAAATATGAGAAGTGCTTAATGAAAAGAAAAGGGCCTAGCACAACCATCATTAAAATAGCGAACAAAGTAAGAAAGCGCCTCATTACCCTTTATAAAGTGAAAAAAGAGACAGAATAGAAGAACTCAGTACATTCTCAGCCAAATAAACATAATTTTTAAGCGCAATAACGAATTGAGGGGTAGTGAAGCCAATCCATGAGTTTGTAATCTGGCTTTCACCAAGATGTGTGATAACAGAAACAACATCTTGTATTATTGATGCTTGAAAATTATGATTGCCAAGGCTCATTTCGACTAAACGGCTAACCAGAAGCATCAACAATATATATATGATCGTTTATTTTACTTGTTTTCTTTCGAGAAAAGTACCGAGTTATATTAGGTACCATGAATTATGAGGCAAAGTTTGGAATCATGTTTAAGAGCTTTAAGAAGCTTTTGTATAAAAAAGTTTCTCTTATTTTAGAGGGTTTGGGTTGCACATGCCCACAAAATTAGGTGTTTAAGGTTATGCTCATATATTTTATCAAAAGACAAGCATCCCCTTTAATCCAATTTTCAAACGTAAATATTAAAGGTCGTGATAAAAACCTAACCCATATTTTCATTTTTATCAAATTCACAATGATTTGATCGTGACACATGTAAATGCATTGATTTCATAGTTTAAAATATCACCTAGATGATTGATTTGTAAATAATAATGTTTCTTATGCTCTGTATATAATTATCCCATTTTAGAAATCTCTCTTTCCCCTTTTTTGAAATTGAGTGGTATGTATGTATGTATGTTTTTTTTCTTTCTTTCTTCTAATAAATAGTTAATATTAAAAATGAGGATTTCCATACCTACCACTCAATTCTTATGTTTCTACACATCCAACACCTAAATTTTAATTTGTTTAATGTTTACATAAATGCTATTTTACCTATGCATAGAAAAGTATATTTTACTTTTTAAAAATAAAAAAACTGGTATCTTTGATGTGGTATGAAATATTTGGATGGCATTAGGGGTGTAAACGAGCCGAACACGAGCGAGCCATGCTCTAAGGGTGGTTTACCATTCTTGCAACTAGTATTTTTCAAAAAATCATCTTTAATGTCTCCCATAAATCGCTCATGGGACGTTTGTAGGAAAATAAGAGAGGAAGCATCAACATTCTTACTACCTATAAGGGCACCAAAAAAAGAGGGAGCAGCCTTTAATAATTTGCAGTGAATTCAAAACAAGTGAAAGAAATAGAACAGTAAAGCAACCAATGCAACAATAAAAACAGAATAAAATGAAACTAGACTTTAACTAGAGAGCAAAATTGCCACACAACAATAACAAACTTGAAAAAATCATAGAAGAATTAACATGATCAAAATATCAACTGAAGAGTGTTTTGACCAATGCAAGTTTTGCACTTGTCTTTATATTCCCATCCATTGTGATAAAAAGGTTTATGCTATAGTTTTCAATTACAAAAATACAACATAGCCTAGGGTGAAATGTCAGCTCTGATTGTATTTTAAAAAAAATAATAATAGAGTGTTTTGACCATGTTAGGCTCGGGCCAACTGAAGAACATGATGGATCAACCATAACTTCAATGGATTTTCAATATGTGCTAAATTTGAAGAAAAATCTCATCTCAATGAGAGCCTTGAAGTCTATCAGTTTATTCATGTTTATGCAAGATAACTTTTTAAAAATAACTTCGGATGCACTTGTGGTAATGAAAGACATTAGAAGAAATAATTATATGTATTAGTATCAAGATACTTAAATTGGAATAATAACAACAACCACTTGTGAAGACAATGATTTAGAAGTGAACATGTTATGTTTAGGACATGTTGGTGAAAAATCTTTATTGACTTTGATGAAGTAATGATAGTTGAAAGATACAACTTACAAGTTAGATTTTTGTGAGCATTATATTCTATGAAAGCAGTGGAGAGTGAAAGTATTAGGTTGCTGAAAAGAAACTTAGATTTGTAAGCTAAGCAAATCGCTATATGTATTAAATTAGTCTCCAAGGCAATGTTATAAGTGATTTGATGTTGAGACAAATGTACAACATAAGCAAATCTAATCACTATGTGTATTTAAGCAAGCTACGAGATCGTACTTTCAATTATTTGATATATTGATGATATACTAATTATATTGAAGAATCAGGTTGAGATAGAGAAACTAAAAGCTCAATTGAATTAATAATTTTGAGTGAAAGATTTAGGAGAACCAAGAAGATTCCTGAAATGAAGATAAATAAAGAATGAACAAAAGGCAAATTATGTTTGACTAGGAAATAATATCTTAAAAGGACTATAACCCTTTGGTATGAATAAAAATTAAAAATATATAAGCACACATATTGTTCCACATTTAAAGAGTAGTGCCCAGTTATCTTCCAAAACTGATTCAGAATGAGAATAAATGTTGAAAGTTTCATATCCTAGTGTGGTGGGCAACTTGATGTTTGCAACAGAGTGTACATGACCTGCCATTTCACAAATATTTGAAGTTGTGAGTAGATACATGCATGATCCTGACAAAGGTCATTGACAAGTTGTGAAATAGATTCTATAGTTTTTATAAAATATCATAGATGTTGGTTTGATGTTCAAGCATGATAAGTCACTTAGTCAATGACTCAGTGTACAAATGGATATTGTGATTCTGGCTATGCAGATGATTTGGATAAGTAGTGATCTACTACAAGCTATTTGTTCACTAGCCAAGGTGACAACCAGTTGGAAGTCTGCAGTGTAGTCAATAGTTTTTTTGTCTATGACAGAGACAAGTACATGACAATCACAGAGCCTATTATGAAAGCAGTATAGCTTAAGGTTTTCTCGAAAACTTAGGAGTTGGTTAGAAGAATATCAAGGTACATTGTGACAATCTG
>JXCR01070570.1:236485-283315 GCA_002079205.1 Phalaenopsis hybrid cultivar
TGTGGATTTCAGCAAATTCAATATGAATTATAGCTTAGTTGAAATCAAACTCCATTGTAATAAAAAATTGCATTACATTGTTCTACTCCGCAAAAGTACAAAAAATTGCTATTTTGAAAAACTGATATTGAACTTCGCCAAAGTACAAAAAATTGCTATTTCAAAAAAATGACTTTGAACTTCGCTATACAACAACTGCACCCACGAGAAGCAGTGTCATGATCGCACAATTTCGACCGCTATTTGGTCTCGCAATGTCGCAATTTCCCTTGCACCTTCACCTTCGTGCATGTAAGGATGTTATGATTCATCCTGGGGTATGAGACGTCTGACATGGAATTCAAATGCTTCTTGTGGAATATGATACAAGTTTTCATCTACAGATACAAAATCTTCATCGGAGCGTGAGTGGTGTCGCCGTATGTAGTTATGTAGAGTCATTGTTGCCACAACTATCTTTACTTGCTTCGGAAATGGGTAGGTTGGCATGTCACGTAATATCACCCACTTCTTCTTCCATACCCCGAATGACCTCTCAATGACACCATGTAAAGAGGAGTGACGTTTGTTAAAAACTTCATTTCTACCACGTGCAACCCCACTTGACCTCTCGAAGTCCGGAATGTGGTACCTCGTGTCGACATAAGGCTTCAGATAACCCCTTTGTAAAGGATATCCGGTTTAAACGAGATAATACTTATCTGCACAAAATACATATTTTAGTAACGACTCAGAAATATCTGATATATTTGCTATAACAACGTACCAGGAGANCCCTTCGGGATGAATACATTATTTGCGGTATTATGGTCATTTATTTAAACTACTGGGGATATGAGATCGATCCAGTATTCTATTCTCAAAAATACAAAATACTATTCTTTTTCAAATTATATATAAAATTAAATTAAAATGGGTGTTGGGATATCCATCATGACAACTGACAACTTCACAACCCCCAACCTTCTTTTTAGTGCCGACTTATCATACCAAATATCTTTAAAATTATAATTGACCTTCATTATTAAAAAAAAAGTTACCTAAATTTACCATAACATTCATAAACTTAAGTATAGTCATTTAAAGTTTAATCTTAATATCTCAGGTCATGTTAAAATAATTTTATAAATATTGTTACTAAAGGACAAATAAAATTTAGTTTACTTCTTTTGTTTAGAAAAAAGAAAATTTTCTTTCCCCCAAACTTAAGTTTTTAAGTATTTGTTAGAAAAAATGTTTTAGTAGAAAATTCAATTGGTGAAAGAAAACAATAAATGCATGAAAATAAAAACTAACATATAGAGGATTTTTTACTAAGAAACTGAGCTCTGATATACTACAAGTACTTATTTTAAAAATTCACATAGACTTTTAAGCATTAAATGAGACATAATATATTCTAAAGAATTCTATGGGATTTAAAAATAGAAACAAAAACTGAAAAATACTAAAGAATGCAGAAAAGTAAAAATCTACAGTTACGATTACCATTTTAAATCCATAACATAAAAATAAAAATCTTTAATACTACAGTTTCAAATTCCAACCAAATAAAATCCAAACAACATACAAACAATCAAGTAACTAAACAAAACGAATAAACTAACTCCAAAAAGTATCAATCTTCTTTGCCTTCCTCATCATCATCATCATCTTCTTCTTCTTCTTTATCATTATCATGAATAAAAGCAAATGGAGTAAAGCTGGGGCAAGTAGGAAATTCCACATTGTATTCACCCCAAAGATACCTCACCATAACATCCTCAAACGCTATATCATGCTGAACTTTCCTCTGCTAATACTCATCATTATAAGCATTTCTTACTCCAATCTCTCCAATCCGATTCTGAATATTTACTATATCCAGTTTTTGAATCATGAGTTGGTCCATGATATTTTCTAATGATGCAGGGCGAGAAGTAGATGCCCCTGCAGCTGATGTAGAGGGTTTATTGCTTTTCCCACCTCTAGATTCAACAAATGATTCAACTCTCTGCATCATATGAATAAAAGAACTAAACTAAACTCTCTGATCCTTTTGGATCCTTGTTTCAACTTTTTTTCCACTTCTTAATAGAAAAACTTTAATTTGCTCTTTATTTTGATCTTTTAGATTAATTTCCACAGTACTTGGAAGAATTCCAGAAGGTCTATTACTAAGTGCAGTAGCAATATGTCCTGATTGATTTTCAATATTTCTAATAGCAGCCACTTGATTCTATATTTGATTTCCCATATTCAACATTACTTCTTCCATCGTCAACTTCTTTTCCTTAACTTGTGGGTTAGGGTTGGAGTTAAATCTAAAGGATAATAAAGTAAAAATTAGGATTTCCTTGATTATTTAGATTTTTGAATGAATTCACCAAATTATTATAATTATTCTAACTAAAATTAGGGTGATTTTTCCAACTAGGGTTAAAATAGTGTTATTTTCATTATTTATAGTGTTTAAAGTTTCATAAGATGATTGAGTATCAATAATTTGTCCTAGTGAATTCTCATCTAATACTGGGGGTACTTCAGAATAATTCATTCTCATTTGATCAATTTTTTTAGAAATAGAAGCAATTTGAGATGCCAAAATAGACATTACATCAGAATCATGAATACTAGCTACTCTCTTAGGATTTACCTTCAGAGGGTCATTGAAAATTATTATTAGCCATTTCTTCAGTTAAAGAATATGCTTCTTCAAAAGGTTTTGACATTAATGAACCACCCACATCAACATATATAATAGATCTCAGTGATCCTACTAATCCATTGTAAAATGTTTGAATTATTAATCAATCTAGTAAAGCATGATGTGGACATTTCCTAAGAAGATCTTTAAATATTTCCCATGCTTCATATATTGATTCCCCTTCAAACTGACAAAAAGATGTAATATCATTTCTAAGCTTAGCAATTTTTTAGGGTGGAAAATATTTAGCCAAGAATTTTTTTGATAGTTCTCCCCAAGTTCTAATAGATCCAGGTGCTAACAAATTTAACCAAGCCTTGACTTTATCCCTTAATGAAAAAGGAAAAATTCTAAGTCTAACAACATCATTAGACACTTCGTCATATTTAAATGTAGCACAAATTTCAAGAAAACTAGCAAGATGTAAATTAGGATCTTCAGTTTAAAAGTAGCACAAATTTCAAGAAAACTAGCAAGATGTAAGTTAGGATCTTCAGTAGGTGTCCTCCGAACTGATTATTTTGTATAATTTGGATAATAGCAGTTTTAAACTCAAATGAATTAGCAGCAACATCAGGATTTTGAATAGTCAAGTGAAGTTCATCTGCTGTCAGATTCACATAATCTTTTAAAGGTCTTTGTTGATTTTCATTTATTGGATTATCTAAGTTATTCACTATTTCTTGTAATTTTTTAATTTATCTTTATTATTTTTGAATTTTTCTAATAGTACGTTCTAATTCTGAATCGTAAGGGACTAAACCTTCAGATCCAATATTTCGCATAAATAAATAAAGCAAGCAAAGTAAACACTCTTATAAAAATATTTCTTTTTGAATTTTAAATTTTTAAAATTTTATTTATTTATTTTTTATAATAATAATAATTTTTTCATGNATCTTTGGATCCTTGTTTCAACTTCTTTTCCACTTTGTAATTGAATAGCTTTAATTTGCTCCACATTTTGATATTTTGGATTAACTTCCACAGGACTTGGAAGAATTCTAGAAGGTCTATTACTAAGTGTAGTAACAATATATCCTAATTAATTTTCAAGCAGCCCCTTGATTCTGTATTTGATTTCCCATATTCAACATTACTTCTTCCATCGTTAACTGCTTTTCCTTAACTTGTGGGTTTGGGTTGGAGTTAAATCCCTGAGGATAATAAGGTAAAAAATTAGGATTTCCTTGATTGTTCAAATTTATGGATGGATTCACCAAATTATTATGATTATTCTAACTAAAATTAGGGTGATTTTTCCAACCAAGGTTAAAATAGTTAGAATAGAGATTGTTATTTTGATTATTTATAGCGTTTAAACTTTCATAAGATGATTGAGTATCAATAATCTGTCCTAGTGAATTCTCCTCTAATACTGAGGGTACTTAAGAATAATTCATTCCCATTTGATAAATTTTTTTTAGAAATAGTAGCAATTTGAGATGCCAAAACAGACATTGCATCAGAAGGATTTACCCTTTCAGAGGGCCATTGAAAATTATTAGTAGCCATTTCTTCAATTAAATAAATGCTTTATGAAAAGGTTTTGACATTGATGAACCACCCACAACAGCATCTATAATATATCTCAGTGATCCTACTAATCCATTGAAAAATGTTTGAATTATTAACCAATCTGGTAAAGCATGATGTGGACATTTTCTAAGAAGATCTCTGGTAAAGCATAGTGTGGACATTTTTTAAGGAGATCCTTAAATCTTTCCTAGGCTTCATATATCGATTCCCCTTCAAACTGACAAAAAGACACTTCGTAAGAAGATCTTAAATTTTTCCCAGGCTTCATATATTGATTCCCCTTCAAACTGACAAAAAGATGTAATATCATTTCTAAGTTTAGCCATTTTTTAGGGTGGAAAATATTTCACAAAGAATTTTTGTGATAGTTCTCCCCAAGTTCTAATAGATCCAGGTGTTAAAAAATTTAACCAAGCCTTGGCTTTATCCCTTAATGTAAAAGGAAAAAGCCTAAGCCTAACATCATTATTAGACACTCTGTCATATTTAACTGCAGCACAAATTTCAAAAAAACTAGCAAGTTGTAAGTTAGGATCTTCAATAGGTGATCCTCCAAACCGATTATTTTGTACCATTTGGATAATAGTAGGTTTAAGCTCAAATGAATTAGCAACAACATTAGAATTTTGAATAGTTAAATGAAGTTCATCTGCTATCGGATTGGCATAATCTTTTAAAGGACTTTGTCGATTTTCATTTATTGGATTATCTAAGTTATTTGCCATTTCTTGTAGATTTTTAATTTCTCTTTGTTTTTTTCGAATTTTTTTAATTGTACGTTCTAATTCAGAATTGTAAGGTACTAAACCTTCAGATCCAATATTTCACATAAACAAATAAAGCAAGCAAAGTAAAACACTCTAAAAAAATATTTCTTTTTGGATTTTTGATTTTTAAACTATTTTATTTTTTTAATAATAATAATTTTTTCATGGTATATATATTATCTCTAAATTTCCTAATTTATCAAAACTATTTAATTCAACCATTACCTTCCCAACGCAACGACGCCAAAAACTTGATCTGACCTTTTTGTTGCGATAGATTGTGTAAAATTTAATTAAATATAATCAATTAATATTCGGATTCTATGCAAGTATACGTATCGTTATCAAATAATAATGGAATTTCTATTTAAGCCCCAAATATCGATCCTACAGGGAAGGTTTAAATTGGAAATGACAAATTTGCTAGGAAATNCACGCAACGATGCCAAAAAACTTGATCCGACTATTTTGTTGCGATATATTGTGTAAAATTTAATTAAATATAATCAATTAATATTCAGCTTCTACGCAAATATACATATCATTATCAAATAATAATGGACTTTCTATTTAAGCCTCAAATATTGATCATACGGGGAAAGTTTAAATTGGAAATGACAATTTTGCTATGAAATTCACAGAAAAGCAATTGAAATCACAATTGAAATCACTGTCACTAATTTCAATTGTTGAGATGTAATCAAAATTAAATTTCTAAACATTATCAAATCAAATATGAAAATTTTAAAACAGTGAATACTAATTTATTGACTATGTTTATGTAATGGAGATTCTTATGTGAAAAAACATCCACCCCACTAGAATGAGGCTATAGTAAAATGAGATGAGATAAATTTTCATAATATGTATTGTGCCAAATAGGAGCAATTTTAATTCTCTACCCTGATACAATGCATAAAAAATCATTGGCTAATCTCAGTGTTTAGTTCCTAAATCCGTGGCTAGGCTTGGAGGATATGGGCTCCCACTCTAGAGCTCCCACTTCCCTTCACATGAAGGCTAGCTCTCGCATCAGTTTTTAAAGACTAAGACTGAATTGAAAATTTTAGTCTGTCACCCTAAAGGTTCACCAATTCTACACCAAACAAAGAATATTTTCTTATTTATTTGCACTTAATTCTATAAACGATGTTCTCCTTCATGGAATCAAATGTGATCCTTACTCTGTTGTACAACTCATACTCCATTTTCTAGATTATATGTTTCACAAAACATTTTAACAATTCAATTGGTCAGATTGAAAAGTAAATTAAGTTTGGAGTTGAAAAATTATCCCAATTTATTTTACAATTTAATATTGGCATATTCATATTATCTCTTCATTTCATCATATCTCAGAGTAGAGAGAAAAATAGAGGGAACTACTCATACTTCATGAGAAAGAAATAACAAAACACAAATTTCATATATAAAAGANCAACTCATACTCCATTTTCTAGATTATATGTTTCACAAAACATTTTAACAATTCAATTGGTCAGATTGAAAAGTAAATTAAGTTTGGAGTTGAAAAATTATCCCAATTTATTTTACAATTTAATATTGGCATATTCATATTATCTCTTCATTTCATCATATCTCAGAGTAGAGAGAAAAATAGAGGGAACTACTCATACTTCATGAGAAAGAAATAACAAAACACAAATTTCATATATAAAAGAAAGTTCATACAACACTAATAAACAAACAATAATTATCTGACTAAATCTCTAATGGAATGATGTGGTGTGAATAATTACAATGATAAACAAACAATAATAACTAGCAAATCCTTTGTAGCCTTTCCTTAGAATTGCAGGAAGAAGATCTCTCTCACTTTTCTCCTTCTCCAACACTTACAGAAAATTTCACACTAAATCTCACCACAAAAACTCTAAACTATGAAAAAAATCACTAATTGACTTCAAGATGGAAGTGAAATGGAATGATGTGGTGTGAAAAATGAAAGTATAGAAGTGAAAAACGTAAAGCAGCGCTTTTTCTGATGAAATTTGACGTCAAATAGAGCCCAAGGTCAGTTCTCCAAGAGGTGCCTCTAAAAACTCTTCAAAAAATCATCCAAATACATCAAAACTTCTAGAAACAGGTTTGCACTGCCTTTGGGGCCATCAGTGCTGGTCTGGCGTCGTCGGCGTTAAGTAAAAAATCTCTGTTTTAATTTGTTCTACATCGTCAGTGTTGTCCTCAACGCTGTCGACGCTGAGCGTTTCTTTAAAAACATCATTTTGACTATGTATCCAAATGGATAGAAGTTGTTGCTTTACCTCAATGTGATGCTCAAAGTGTTGCATAATTTTTGAAAATGAACATATTTTGTAGATTTGGGATGTCGAGAGTTATCATAACTGATGGGGGAAGTCATTTCAGAAATGTCATTATGGAGAAATTAATAAAGAAATATCATTAAAATCATAGAATTGTTACTGCTTACCATCCTTAGACTAGTGATTTGGCTGAATTATCAAATCGAGAAATTAAAAGAATTATGAAAAAATATGTAAATCCAACAAAAATGTATTGGTCAGTCAAACTTGATTATGCTTTGTGGGCCTATAGGACTGCATAGAGAATTCTTATAGGAATGTCCCCAAATAGGCTAATATTTGGGAAAGTTTTTCACTTACTAGTTGAACTTGAACATAAAGCATATTGGGCAATTAAAGAGTTTAATTATAATTTGAAATAAGTCGGTGAGAATATATTATTGCAATCAAATGAGCCTGAAGAGGTAAGGAATGAATCTTATGAAAGTGCTAAGATTTACAAAGAAAAGATGAAGAAGTAGCATGATCAAAGGATTCTTATTAAAAATTTTCAGTCAGGGAAATAATTTTTGCTATATAATGCAAGGTTAAGATTTTTTTCCAGGCAAACTTAACTTCATGTAGATGTCATTTGTTGTGATGAAAATTTATCCTTATGGAGTTGTGGATATTAAAGATCCTAAGGCTGATAAAATATTTAAAGTGAATGCTCATAGACTAAAACCTTATTTTATAGAGGATCAACATAAATTTAATGAAGGAATGATGTCTGGTCAATCAGAATAAGCATTGGTTATGTCAAGCTGACGACATTAAACCAAGTGCTTTGTGGGAGACAACCCATAGTTATCTGTGTGTTTTGCTTAGCTTATCAGTTGTGTGTGATAATGAAAAATAGGGGTAATATTTTTGAGCTATTATGTGTTACCATTGATTTTAAAACTTTATTTAGTGACCTAGACATTTTAGAATGAGAATTGGGATGTTAAGTTGGCTTGTGTAAAAATATGCATTGGTGCTTAAGCGCCAATATTCAGTGCTTAAGCTTGACAATTAGAAGCCATGTGAGAAATTAAGATTCTAAAAGGTTTAACAGCCAATTAGTTAGAAAAAAAGTGCCAAGGTAATTCCTAGATGTGCCTAGAAGTTATTTGATGGATTTAGGCCTATATATAGAAGGGTTATGTGAAGGAATTTCACCCAGATCATTTTCAACCCTAAAATTCTAAGAGAAAGAGAGAATTAGAGAAAATTTCTTCATGGGAGATGGATTTGAAGAAGAAGGAAGAGACCATGAGGAAGAGATTCATTAGTCAAGCTGCACAAGAGATGTATAATGGTTTCTTAGATGTTAGTATTGAAGTAATATCAGAAAAGATTAACAAAATTGAGATTACTATGGCTTTACTTGAGACCAAGGTAATTGAGATTCATGCACATCATAAGCATATTGGATGGGAATTGAAAGTGCAATTTAGCCATACAAGTTATATAGAGAAAGTGGACAAGGAGATGTTTCTTAAACAAAAATGGATTGAAGAAGATAGTATCAAAGCACGTCACCACCGTCCGTTTTATCAACTTTATATCATGATTGCTCCAAGAGAGACAAAAGAATGACCAGAGTTTGTCCAATCAAATGAAGAATGGAATTAAGTTCGATGTCAGAGTTTTTTTGTGAGGAATTGTTGTGTTTATGTGTTAGTGTTTAAGTTTTCTTTTTAATATTTATGACTTTTATGTGTTAATTTTGAATGTTTGTTAGGTATTTGTGCTTAGAAAATTTTCTCGTCCAAGACTATTTGGCGTGAGAATTATGTGCTACATGTACTTGTAATTGTTTGTGAATTAATTTATGTGTTTGTTTGTGTGAAAATTAGTGTTATTTTTAGCCTCAAATTAAAATAGTTATTGGAGAATTTTGAGAGAGAGGAGGGTTGTAGGAGATGAAAATAGTCATGTAAGTGTTATGAGACCATTTAGGGGTGGTATACTTAGGCAAATAGTGCACTTTACTTAAATTTCATAATCTTAAAAATTGTGCGCTGGCGCCTAAGTGCCACATCTCGTGCTTAAGCGTGATGTAACCCGAGAGGCTAGCGCCTAATCGCCACTTATCCACGCTTAAGTGTCGGTTCACAAAAAATCGGTTCGCGAATGATTAAAAGTGAAAAATTAACCCAAAAATTGCCGTTTTTTACCCTCTAATCACCTTCAACCTCTCGAAATCGTGATTTTGGAGAGCTATGACATACTATTAAATGGAGATTTCTCGGTGGAATCAAGAAAAATTTGCTAGATCCAAATTTCTTAAGGTAAGAGCTTTACTTCTATGCAAAAAATTTGTATTTCCCCATGTATTTTGAGTACATTTGGAAAAATTCAAAAATTCACTATTCATGGTGAAAATGAGAAAAAAATATATGGAAATTGCATAGCAAGTGTAGTTTAAGCTTTTTGAAGTTTAGCTTATGAGTTTAAACTTGATTTTTGAAGTTTTTTTTTTGAATTTTATAAATTTGTAGGATGGCACCAAGAATGAAGAGGAGTAAAGGAAAGAGCCCTTTCGATTCAAGCAAATTTGTTAGTTCGAAGGCTCGAGATAGGTACAATGATGTGTTGCAATCACAAAAGCTTATTCATGAGCATTTTTTTAAGATTCCAGGTAGATCTGTGGAAGATCTGATTGTTTTTCGACAGTGAGAATGATTCTGTTATTTTATGTTATTGCAGTTATTTCTGTTGTTAGGGAGTTCTATGCAAACCTCCCTGAAGCTGAAGATGATAGAGTCATGGTTCGAGGAAAGTTCGTACCTTTTCACCGTAGGTATTCAATTTGTTCTACCATTTGCCACCCGATTCCACATGTTTTTATGCAAATTATAGTCCGACTGAGACGGAGCTAGATGAGATTTTTTCTTATTTGAATGTTGGAAAAGGACTCTGCAAGATCACTAATGAGAGGAGAGTCAACCTTGCCACGTCAAAGTTAAGTGCACCTTCGAAGGCATGACACTATTTTATTTATGCACGTCTATTACCTACAAATCATCTTAATAAGTTACCAAAGAGAGAGCGATGGTAAATTATTGTATCCAGGAAGGAAAGCTCATCAACATTGGAGCTTTGATATGTCAGACTATCATCAGTTCTGCCACTACCACTACTACTGTAGATCTGGGATTTGCTTCCTTGATCTTTTCTTTATGTGAGCAGGTGATCCCTAGATACCTAATGCTTATGCACAGTATAACAATAGTTCTGATGGTATTTTTCACTTATGTTTCCTTATTTTGCAACAAAACCAAAAACTTGATCCTAAAGAAAAATAGGAATTTAACTTTTTTATTTATATATATTTATATTGGGATACAACACAAGTATACATATCGTTATCAAGTAATATAGGACTTTTTGCTTAAGAAGATTATGCAATATGCATTTTTTAGAAAGTTTTTCTATTTTTAAAAAGATAAATACTTAAACTAAAAATGATTTTTGTAGGAATTTAAAATTAAAATATTTTTGGTATTTTTGATATTTTAACGACTAAAATGATTTTTGTAGGAATTTAAAATTTAAATATTTTTGGTATTTTTGATATTTTAACGAAAGATAATTACTTAAACTAAAAATAATTTTTGTAGGAATTTAAAATTTAAATATTTTTGGTATTTTTGATATTTTAACGAAACAGTAGAAGATAACTAAAGTTTTTGTAGAAGAAAAGTATTTAATATGAAAATATCTTTCTTCTTATCATGAATCAGTAATAAGTATAGGAATGTTATTGTGGAAGTATGCAAATTGCGTTGTGCTAAATAGGAGCAATATATTCTTTACCCTTACTAGAGATGTTATAAAGAACATTAACTAATTTAAAGTTTGAATATTTTTGAAGACCGGCTAGGCAGGGAAGATACTAGTTCTTACTCTAGAGTTCCCTCGATTCCCTCCACCCAAAGGCTAACATTCTCGTATCTAAACCTAAAATAATAAACCAAGTTGGGGCTTTAACCTGTCACTTTAAAGTCCTCTAACTCTACACCCATCAATGAATATTTCCCTAGCACTCAATCATATGAACTACATTCTCATTCATACAATCTCGTGTGATTCTTTCCAATTGTTGACTGAGACAATACCAGCCACTAAATCATATGAATTACATTCTCATTCATACAACCTCATGTGATTCTTTCTAATTGTTTACTGTCAATCATATGAACTACATTCTCATTCATACAACCTCATGTGATTCTTTCCAATTTTTAATTGAGCAATAAACTAAGTTGGGGGCTTTAACTTGTCACTTTAAAGTCCTCTAACTCTACACCCTTCAATGAATATTTTCCTATTTATTTGCACTATATCATATGAACTACATTCTCATTCATATAACCTCATATGATTCTTTCCAATTATTGAGTGAGACAATACAAGCTTGGTTCTTACATGTTCTCACAACAAATTTTAACATCTAGATTGGACAAATTAAGAAGTAAAAGAAGTACATGTATTTAAATCATCACAATTTCTTCTAACATTAAAGATCAATACTCTCCACAACTTCTATCTAAAATTTAATTACTTATCACTTTAAGAAGAAAGATAAGGAAAACTATTCAGAATCTATGAAGAAAACAAAACCACACTTTAGTTTAAAAGAAGAAATCATTGTCAAACCAATAACAAGTCTCAAAAACAAAACCACACTTTAGTTTAAAAGTAGAAATCATTGTCAAACCAACAAGAAGTCTCAAGATAAAAGCAGTCTAAAATAAAAAAATAAAAAATTATCTCAAGTCCTCTACCAAACTCTTGAAGTTAATTTGAATTTTTACAATAACATCAAAAAAATAACAAAAAGGATAAATTAAATAAAAAGTGGTTCCTGAAAATCTCTCCGAACTAACTCCCCAGAAAAGAACTTTCAAAACTTGCCAATATTTTCATGACTCTTTTCTAAGTCCTCTCTTCTTTCTTTTATAGTTTTTCAAGAGGTGCCTTGGGATCTCTTCAAAATGTGTCTTGATTTAATGAATTTGCCCAAGAGATGCATCCTTTCATGATAATTTTCGTCCATGGTGGTTACAACCACCTATTAGCCAAGGGAGCCTCAAAAACCTCTTTGAAATTTGTGAAAACTGATTTTACTCATCTAGTAACTGCCACTGGCGCTTAAGCAGCCTTAAAAATCTCTTCGAAATTCGTGAAAACCAATTTTACTTGTTTAGTAATTGTCACTGGCGCTTAAGCACGGGGTCTCGATGCTTAGGCGTGACCTTCTTTGTTTAACCGACGCTTAAGTGCCAAAACTCTTTTGCACAATTTTTCACTTTTTGCTCCAAATTTGACCCTTTTTCACTCCTCTAAGCATTTTTTTCATTTTTACTTGTATCTGCAAGAAAAACACAAAAATAACTTCCATTAAAGCGCAATATCTCAAAAATAGGTATAAAAATGTGTCTAAAACACTATATATTTTAGGTATATCAAGATCCCCCAAACTTAAAATGTTACTTATCCTCAAGTGACACTTCAATCTTTAAAAACCAAATATGTATGATTATGTATATGAAGTTATATTAGGAAAGTAAAATCAATTTTTCTTTTAAAATAAAATTCACTTGTAGTACATTTGATAACAAATAAAATTCCAATTTTGAAAATATTTTTCATCCCCCCAAACTTAAATTTTTAACAGATTTAAATAGTTTAACATTAGATAATTATATAAGCAGGAAATGAAAATTGAAATAACATGCTAACAGGAATTTTAACATCCTAATTATACAAGTAATAAAACTAAAGATGAATAAAATTAATTTTTGATCAAATTATCTATATTTTATTTTAGTTTAACATGTAGAGATTCAATAGACTTCCAGCCAGTGGGTATAAAAGCAAACAACACACTAACATGATAAAAGAAAAATACAGGGCAGTAGTTTCTGAATTTCAAGTTTAAGATCTAAGCTAGCAAGACTTTCTACTTTATAACAGATATGAAATTATGTTAAGTTCTAAATTAACTAAATCAAAGTACTAAACACAAAATAATAGCTACAACCCTAAAATTTTAAAAACAAAACACAATCTAACACAACAATCACAACAATAATGGAACATAAAAATTCAAAACACAACATAAATGATAGTCCAAAACAACACGCAGATGCAAATGTAGCAAGCTCAGTCCACATAGTTCACATCATATTACAATCATAAAATGAATCTCTTAGCTCTACTCTTCATCCTCTGAATCACCGCTGTACCATTTTTCTGCAGGTTCGTAATCAGGATATCGGGGATATAAAGGAAATTGCACTCCTGGTTCACCTCTAATCAGACTCTCCAAAGATGAGTGGAATTTATCTTCATAATCACTCTTCCTTCTATTATAACTATTAGGATGATATGCAAAACGCTCTAAATTTTGTACCTTATCAGTGGTAAAATTGATATTGTCTATCATCTTCTGGAATAACTCATCCTGAGTCTTGGTATCACCTCTAGATGTAGAAGCATGAGAAGTAGATGGTTGTGATGAAGATGCAGCAGAGGTAGATGCGGCAGAATTCTCTAATCCATAACTTATGGAAAATCCTCTTCTCCAACCAAAAATTGAGTGCTCAGAATAAGTCTTCACATTCACCTTCATAATGGGATTTAGAGGTAATAGAACTTCCTCCCAACTATCATACTTCACTCAAGCCTGCTCACATAATGAAAATATCAAATAAGTAAATCACATACCTGCAGTAGTAGCTGTAGCAGCTGAACTGATGATAGTGTGATAGATCAAAGCCATTATGTTGATGAGCTTTCCCTCTTGAATACAATAGTTCAACGTTGCTCTTTCTCTGGTCACTTCACTGAGATGATTGGTCGGAAGCAGATGAGCAGAAATGAAATAGTGTCAAGCCTTCGAAGGTGCACATAACTTTGAAGTTGGGAAATTTACACTCCTCTCATTGGTTATCTTCCAAAGTCCTTTCCCAATAGTCAAATATGAAATAATCTCGTCTAACTCCACCTCAGTAGGACTATAATTCACATAAAAACATAAAGTCTCAAGTAGTAAATGGTAAAACAAGTTGATTCCCTCTGGAGTAAAAGGTACCAACTTCCCTTTAACCATAACTTGATCGTCTTCATTCTCTGGGAGATTTGCATAAAATTCCCTCACAACAGGAATCACTGCAACAACAGAAAAACAACAGAATCGTTCCCACTGTCGGTAAACTATAAGGTCTTCTACCTTTCCACCTGCACTTTTAAAACATCACTCCTGAATAAATTTTTGTGACTATAGAGCATCATTATATCGATCCTAAGCTTTTAAACTTACAAACTTGCTTGAATCGAATGGGCTCTTTCCTCTACTCCTTTTCATTCTTGATGTCATTCTATAAATTTGATAGATTCCAAAAATAACTTTAAAAATCAAGTTTAAATCACTAAACAAAACTTCCAAAAGCACTAACTAAACTTCCCAAGTAATTTCCATAGAGTTTTTTTCACTTTTCACCATGAATAGTAATTTTTTGAAATCTTCCAAATGTGCTCAAAATATATGGTAAAAATCAAAAATTTTTGCATGGAAGTAAAGCTCTTACCTTAAGAAACTTGGATCTAGCAAATCTCACTCGAAAGAAATCTTCAAATTCAACTTGCCCTAGCCCTTGAAATCATGATTTTGAGTTGGGGTAGAAGATAGGAGGTGTTAAAAATGGTATTTTCGGGCTTAAAATTCACTTTTAATCGTTCACAAACCGATTTTTGTGAACCGGCGCTTAAGCACGAGTGAGTGGAGCTTAGGCGTCTGCCACTCGGGTTGGCTCACGCTTAAGCACGAGATGTGGCACTTAGGCGCCAGTGCACAATTTTTGAAATTTTTAATTGGAAGTAAAATGTACTATTTGCCTAAGTAATTCCCCCCTAAATGGCCTCATAGCACTTAAATGACTATTTTTACTTCCTATAACTCCCTTCTCTCGTAAAATTCTCCATAATAATTAATTCAATTTGAGACTAAAAATAACACAAATTGTCACAAAAACAAACTTATACTAATTAAGAAACAAGTACAAACACATTTAACACTTAATTCTCTCTCCAAATAGTTTTGGATGAGAAAATTTTCCTAAGTACAAAACACTTAAAACACATTTACAATTAAACACATAAGTAACACAAACACCAAACACAAGACATAAATACTAAAACATTAAAAACATTACTCCAAACACACAATTCTTAACACTTAACTTAATGCCACTCTTCATTAGAAGGAACAAATTTCTTATCTCTCAGTAGTCTCTCCAGGAATATAAAGTTGATAAAACGTACTATCATCTTCGATCCACTTTTGCTTAAGGAACATTATCTTATCTGCTTCCTCTATATAACTGGTATGGCTGAATTACATCTTAAGTTGCCACCCAATATGTTCTAGATGAGCATGCAATTCAAGCACCTTAGTCTCTAATACAGATATAGTATTCTCCATCTTGTTGATCTTCTCCGATATCCTTTCAATATTAATGGCTAAGAAATTGTTATACATTTCTTGTGCACTTTGACTAATGAACTTCTTCTTCATGGCTTCCTCCTTCTTCAAATCCATCTCCCATGAAGTCATTTTCTTTAAATCTCTCTCTTTCTTAGACTTTTAGGACTAAAAATAATCCGGGGTGAAATTCCTTCATAAACCCCTTCTATTTATAGGCTTAATTCCCCCTCATAACTTCAAGGCACAACTAGAAACTGCCAAGACACGTTTATTCCAACTAAATTGCAGTTATACCTTCTAGAAATCAAAATTTGCACATTGTGATTAAACTGTCACGCTTAAGCGCCAATGCACATTTTTGAACCAGTCAACTTAATGTCCAAATTCTCATTCTAACATGTCTAGGTAACTAAATAAAGTCTAAAAATCATTACTAGCACATAATAAACTCAAAAGTACTACCCAAATTTCTTAATAAAAAAAAACACACTGATAACTGTGGGTTGCCTCCCACAAAATGCCTGGTTTTACGTCGTCAGCCTGACGTAACCAGTGCTCATTCTGGTTGACCCAACATCATTCCGTCATTATATTTATGTTGATCCCCTATTTAATAAGGTTTCAGTCTATGTTAATTCACTTTAAAAATTTTCTCAAAATTCAGATCTTTAATATCCACAGCTCCATAAGGATAAACTTTTATCACAACAAATGGGTCTATCCACCTGGACTTAAGTTTGTCTGGAAATAATCTTAACCTTGCATTATATAGCAAAACTTGTAGCCCTGACTGAAAATTTTTAGTAAGAATCTTTCAATCATGCTACATTTTCATCTTTTCTTTATAAATCTTCTGACTGAAAATTTTTAGTAAGAATCTTTTGATCAAGCCACATTTTCATCTTTTCTTTATAAATCTTAGCACTCTCATAAGATTCATTCCTTATCTCTTCAAGCACATTAAATTATAACAATCTTTTCACACCAACATCTTTTAAATTATAATTGAATTCCTTAATAGCCCAATATGCTTCATGCAAAAGTTCAACTGGTAAGTGACAAGCTTTCCCAAATATTATCCTATATGGGGACATTCGTATAGGAGTTCTATATGCAGTCTTATAAGCCCAAAAAGCATAGACAAGTTTGACTAACCAATCAATTTTTGTTGGATTCACAGATTTTTTCATAATTCTTTTAATTTCCCGATTGGATAATTCAGCCAAACCAAATTTTTCCATAATTCTTTTAATTTTTTGATTGGATAATTCAGCCAAACCACTTGTCTGAGGACAGTAACAATCTTATTATTTACATGATATTTCTTTAATAACTTTTCCATAATAGTATTTCTGAAATGACTTCCCCCATCAGTAATGATAACTCTCAGCATCCCAAACCTACAAAAATATGTTCATTTTCAAAAATTATGCAACACTTTGAGCATCACATCGAGGTAAAGCAATAGCTTCCATTCATTTGGATACATAGTCTACTGCTAACAAAATATATAAATTTTTGAAAGATGGTATAAATGGTCCCATGAAATCTAATCCCAAACACCAAATATTTTAACTTCTAGCATATATCTGAGGGGCATCTCATTTCTTCTAGAAATATTGCATACTCTTTGACATTTATCACAAGTTTTGATATATGCATTAACATCTCTAAAATTTGTAGTCCAATAAAATCCAGATTGTAGAATTTTTTATGTTGTTTTATCAACATCGAAATGTCCCCCAAAATTAGAATTATAACATTTTTGGATAATTTCATAAGTTTCTTCTAATGGTACACATCTTCAAATGATCAGATTCTTCCCTTATTTTATATAAAATGGGTCATCCCAAAAATAAGTCTTATCTTCAGAAATAAAATTCCTCGTTTGTTGGTATGTCATTCCATAGGGTTTAAGATCACTAACAATATAGTTCACATTGTCAGCATACTACGGAACACACCACTCATTTACAGTGAACAATTTTTCATCTGGAAAATGTTCGTTAATTTATTTTTCAAAACATGGTGGTTTTTTTTTTAATTCAAGTCTAGACAAATGATCAGCAATTTGATTTTCAATTCCCTTCCAATATACTATTTCAAAATCAAATTATTGTAAAAGAAGAATCCATCTTATAAGTCTCGGTTTAGTATCCTTCCTTTTCATTAAGTACTTAATAGCAGAATGATCTGTATGCACAATACAATGAGTTCCAATCAAATATGATCTAAATTTATCAAAGGCATATACTATTGCTAATAACTTTTTTTTAGTTGGTGTATAATTAATTTGAGTTTCATTAAGATTTTTATTAGCATAATAAATAACTTTGAAAATTTTATCATATCTTTGTCCTAAACAGCTCCAATAGCATAATCACTTGCATCACAAATAAATTCAAAAGGTTTTTCCCAATTTGCTGAAACTATAATTAGTGTAGTGATTAATTTTGATTTTAATAATTGAAAAGCTTTTAGGCATTCCTCGTCAAAATTGAAAATTGCATCTTTCTCCAGTAAATGGCATAAAGGCTTAGCAATCTTAGAAAAGTCCTTGATATATCGCCTGTAGAATCCAACATGACCTAAAAAACTCCTAATTTCCCTTACATTTATTGGATAAGGTAAATTAATGATCACTTGAATTTTAGCAGGATCTACTTCCATACTAATTTCTGATATTTGATGACTTAATACAATTCCTCCTACTACCACAAATTGGCATTTTTCCCAGTTAAGGACTAAATTTATTTCTACACATCGCTTAAGAACTTTAGATAAATGTTCTAAACATGAGTCAAATGATGTTTCAAACACTAAAAAGTCATCCATAAAGACTTCAATCCCTTTTTCAATTAAATCACAAAAAATTTTTATCATACAATTTTGAAATGTAGCAAGGGTATTACATAAACCAAAGGGCATTCTTCTAAAATCAAAAGTATCATAAGGAATGGTAAATGTTGTTTCCTCTTGATCCTCATGAGATATTTGAATTTGGTGATAACTGGTATATCCATCTAGAAAACAAAAGTATTTGTGCCCAAATAGTTTATCCAACATTTGATCTAGAAAGGGTAGTGGAAAATGATTTTTCCTAGTGGAAAGATTTAATTTTCTATAATCAATGCATATTTGCCACCTTGTAACTTGTCTAATAGGTATTAACTCATTATGTTCATTCACAGTTACAGTTACTCCTCCTTTCTTAGGAACACAGTGAATTAGACTAACACATGCCCTATCTGAAATAGGGTAGATAATTCCAGTATCTAACCACTTTAAAATTTCTTTACAACCACTTTCATAACAAAATTAATCTCCTTTGTGGATCAGCCATGGGTTTGGAGTTTTCTTCCAAGTTAATTCTATGCATACAAATTGAAGGATTGATTCCTTTAATATCAACAATTGTCCATCCGAAGGCTTTCTTAAAATATTTTTAGAATTTTCATCAGCTTTTCTTCTTCTTCTTTTGTTAACTTTGAGGAAATTATAACAGGTAAAGTAGAGGAATCTCCTTAAGAAAAGACATATTTTAAATGATCAAGAAGTAACTTCAACTTAAGTTCCGAAGGTTTTTCAATAGATGGAAAAAATGATTTGTCTTTGTCTATCGTGTCCAAAATTTCAAATTTCTTGAACATAACTTGAATATTCCTTAGAAAGGTTTACAAATTGATCTAATTCCTTTTCTTGCTCATGTTCCAAATCTTTTTCTTTAGATTTTTCTTCATAAGTAGTCTTAAAATGACATTCACTCAGATATCTTATAACATTCATTCTATAACATTCATCATCTTTATCTTCTGCAGGGTATTTCATTGATTTAGAAATGTTAAAAGTAACAGTTTGATCATTGAGGCGCATTGTTATCCCTTTTCTGTACATCTATCATTGCTCTTTCTGTGGCTAGGAAAGGTCTCCCAAAAATGATAGGTATCTCTTTATCTTCTTCCATATCTAGCATAATGAAATCAACAGGAAAGATAAATTGATCAACTTTCACTATGACATCTTTTATAACTCCTTTAGGATAGGTTATTGAATGATCTGCTAACTGTAGAGTTATAGTATTAGGGCTTATTTCTCTTAATCCCTATCTTTTAAATATTGATAATGGCATAGGTTAACTCTTCCATTAGCTTTCATAAAATCTGTCTTCTTTTGCACATTAAATTGTAAAGCTACAAGGATCTTTAAGCTTTTCAGGAAGTTTCTTCTGAATTATAGCACTGCACTCCTCACTAAGTGCAGCAGTCTCATTATCTTCAAACTTTATTTTTCTGTTGAGAAAATCCTTCATAAACTTTACATAGCTTGACATTTTTTCTAAGCCTTCAACAAATGGAATATTGATTGTAATATTCTTAAATATTTACAAAAATTATGAAAATTTCTTATCCAACTTCTGTTATCGAAGTCTCTGAGGAAATGGAGGTGGTGGTTTTTCTAAATCAATTTTGGGCGGAGAAATAGGTCTTTCGGAAACTTTCAAAGCATCCTTTTTTTATTCTTCAATTTCTTCTCTCACTACTTCAATCTCTCTTTGAATCCTACCTTCCAACTCTCTTCGGCTTCTAAGTTGTACAACTTTAACTTGTTCTTTATTTTGGTCTTTTGGATTTGATTTAATATTACTAGGCAGTGTTCCTTGGAATCTATTAGTTAATGAACTTGCAATTTGCCCAAGTTGATTCTCAATATTTCTAATTGTAGCTCATTGACTTTGTAACTGATTACCCATTTGTTTATCCTTAAATTGTGTATTAGTGTTGATTCCTGGAGGATAAGCAGATCTATAATTATTATTCCCTTGGTTGTTCCAGTTTCCCAATGGGTTTACTTGGTTGTTCCTACTTTGCTGATTATTGCCACCTGAATTGTTATTCCAGTTAAAGTTGGGATGGTTCTTCCAACCTGGGTAATAATAATTTGAATATGGGTTATTTTGCTTATTATTTATGACATTCAAAGTTTCTAATGATGCTTTAGAATCTACCATTTGTCTCAATGAATTCCCTTGAATCATGGAAATTAGTTGAGAAAAATTCAATCTAAATTGGTCTAACTTCCTTGAAATTATAGCAACTTGATTTGATAACATAGTAAATGCATTAATTTCATGAATATTGGCTAATTTCTTTGAATTTACCCTCTCAAAAGGCCATTGAAAATTATTGGTTGCCATCTCTTCAATTAAAGCACAAGCGTCATGAAATGGTTTTAACATCAATGAACCACTAGCAACGACATCGATAATAGATCGAAGAGAACTAATTAATCCATTATGGAAAGATTTAAATTATTAACCAATCTGGTATAACATGGTGTGGACACTTTCTTAAGAGTTGTTTAAATCGTTCTCATGCTTCATAAATAGATTCTCCTTCAAACTGATTAAAAGATGTAATATCAGTTCTAAGCTTCACAGTTTTTTATGGTGGAAAATATTTAGCAAGAAATTTTTGTGCAAAATCACCCCAAGTTCCGATAAATCCAGGTGCTAACAAATTCAACCACATCTTAGTTTTATCTCTAAATAAGAATGAAAATAACCTAAGTCTTATGACATCATCTGAAACACCACGTATTTAAATGTAGCACACAATTCTAGAAAATTGGTAAGATGTAAATTTGTATCTTCAATTGGTGATCCCCCAAACTGATTATTTGATACCATTTGGATAATAGCAGGTTTAAGCTCAAATGAATTAGCCACTACAGTAGGTTTTTTAATACTACAATGAAGTTCATCTACAGTAGGGTTGGCATAATCTCTTAAAGGTCTGAACTCTTGATGAATTTCAGCATTTTGATTATTTTGGTTTGCCATTTCTGCAATTTTTTTTTTTCAAGATTTTTAATTTTTTTAGTTTTTCTGATTTTTCTAATAGTTATTTCTAATTCAGAATCATAGGGCACTAGTCCTTCAGAACCAGAACTACGCATACACTAACATAAAATAAAATAAAATAAAACATACAAAATAAGATACAATATTTAAAGTTTAATACTTAGTTTTCTTCCTCGGCAACGGTGCCAAAACTTGATCCCTGGATACCTAATGCTTATGCACAGTATAGCAATAATTATGATGGTATTTTTCACTTATGTTTCTTTATTTTGCAACAAAACCAAAAACTTGATCCTGAAGAAAAATAAGAATTTAACTTTTTAATTAATATNGGTAGATTTCTTTATCTTTCTCTCTACTCTGAGATATGGTGAAATGAAGAGATAATGTGGATGTGTCAATGTTAAAATTTAAAATAAATTGTGTTGGTTCATTTATCTTTCTCCCTACTCTGAGATATGATGAAATAAAGAGATAATTTGGATGTGCCAATGTTAAAATATAAAATAAATTGTGATGGTTTTTCAACTCCGCTCTTAATTTACATTTCGATCTGGTCAATTGAATTGTTAAAATATGTTATGAAACATATGATCCGGGAAATGGAGTATGAGTTCTACAATAGAGTGAGAATCACATTTAAGTCTATGTAGAAGTATTTCGTTCATGAAATTAAGTGCAAATAAATAGGGAAATATACTTGGTTGGGAGTAGAATTGGAGATTTCTAGGGTGATGATCTCAACTTAATGCATATGCACAGTATAACAATGGCTCTGATGGTATTTTTCATATATATTTCCTTATTTTGCAACAAAACCAAAAACTTGATCCTGAAGAAAAATAAGAATTTAACTTTTTAATTAATATATATTTATATTGGGATACTACGCAAGTATACATATTGTTATCAAGTAATATATGACTTTTTTATTAAAAATATTATGCAATATGCACTTTTTAGAAAGTTTTTCTATTTTGAAAAAGATAATTACTTAAACTAAAAATGATTTTTTGTAGGAATTTAAAATTAAAATATTTTTGGTATTTTTGATAGTTTAACGAAACAGTAAAAAGACAACTAAAGTTTTTTGTAGAAGAAACGTATTTAATATGAAAATATCTTTCTTCTTATCATGAATCAGTAATAAGCATAGGAATGTTGTTGTGGAAGTATGCAAATTATGTTGTGTCAAAAAGTATTTAATATGAAAATATATTTTTTCTTATCATGAATCAGTAATAAGCATAGGAATGTTGTTGTGGAAGTATGCCAATTGTGCTGTGTCAAATAGGAGCAATAATATTATTTACCCTTACTAGAGATGTTATAAAGAACATTGACTAATTTAAAGTTTGAATAGTTTTGAAGACTGACTAGGCAGGGAAGATACTAGCTCTCACTCTAAAGTTTCCTCGATTCCCTCAACCCAGGGGCTAACATTCTCGTATCAGAACCTAAAATAATAAACCAAGTTGGGGCTTTAACCTATCACTTTAAAGTCCTCTAACTCTANTTTTCTCCATGGATTTCGAGTAGTTTTTTTTTATCTTTCTTCTTAAAATGATAAGTAATTAAGTTGTAGACTGAAGTTGTAGAAAGTATTGTTCTTCAATGATGGAAGAAGTTGACATGATTTAAATTCATGCACTTCATTTACTTCTTGATTTGGCCAATCCAAATGTTAAAAATTTTTGTGAGAACATGTAAGAACTGGGCTGGTATTGTCTCAGTCAACAATTGGAAAGAATCACATGAGGTTGTATGAATGAGAATGTAGTTCATATGATTGAGTGCAAATAAATAGGGAAATATTCATTGAAGGATGTGGAGTTAAAGGACTTTAAAGTGACAGGTTAAAGCCCCCAACTTGGTTTATTGTTTTTGGTTCTGATACGAGCTGTTAGCCCCCAGGTGGAGGGAATCGGGAGAACTCTAGAGTGAGAGCTAGTATCTTCCATGCCTAGCCGGTCTTCAGAACTATTCATACTTTAAATTAGTCAATGTTCTTTATAGCAACTCTAGTAAGGGTAAATAATATAATTGCTCATATTTGGCACAACTCAATTTGCATACTTCTACAACAGAATTTCTATACTTATTACTGATTCATGATAAGGAGAAAGATATTTTTCAAATTTAGTGTTTTTTCTCTTACATAAACTTAAATTATCATTTTAAATTGTTACTGTTTTGTCAAAATATCAAAAATACTAAAAAGATTTGAATTTTAATGCTGCGAAAATATTTTTAGTTTAGTAATTTTCTTTTTAAAATAGAAGGTTTGTTGCTCAATAGTGCATATTGCATATTTCTCTGTGGGTTCGATATTCAAGTCTTAATCAAAATGTCTTATATTACTTAATAACGATACGTATACTTGCGTAATATCTCAATATATAAAAATTTGAAAGTTAAATTCTTATTTTCTTCAAGATCAAGTTTTTGGTACTGTTGCAAAGTGAGGAAACATAAGTGAAAATTATAATTAACGACATTGTTATATTGTGCACATAAACAGCTTCGGGATCACCAAGACAACTAAGCCTATACCGATCAAGCAAAGTGAAAAATTAAAAGACAATTGAATGATCCAAACACGAGCTAATCTGACCAAAAATGAGATAGAAGAGCATCTGAGAGAATAATAATAGGAAAGTCAGCCCAATGTGATAACTTATTCCCTAATAAAGTATATTCAAAGGAGGATCTGGTTTTGGAAAGCATCTCTCAACATCCCGCGGAGACTCTAAGGACTCCTCACTAGGAATCAATGACAGTCAACCAAGTGAGAATAAATTGATCATTGTTCATTTCTCACTCTCTCTCTCTCTCTCTCTCTCTTATTTTTGTTCTATTCTTTTGGTGTGATTCACGAATAAATTTAAATACAACAGATTCTTGAGAAATAAAAATTGTATTTTGCTAAATATATTATATATGAAAAGACTTTGTAGCGACTCTATTTTTTTATGAAGCTTGCGAGTAGATCCCTTAAGAATATAGTTTGTAATTACCTTTTTCAACTTTTAGGGTATGTTTGGGGCAGTTGTAGATTATTATAATCTGATGATAAGCAAATTATTCTTATAATCTGATAATCTATAGATTATCAGGATAAGCAAGCTTGTTGTTTGGGGCAGCATATTCAGAATAGCTTACCGACAGTCATTGTTGGATAAATGATAATTCTGCCCCTGTATGGTAAAATTATTTGCAACAAAACTGTATGGGGATAATAATAGATAGAACAGAAGCCTCAACCTATTACAAATCAGTTAAAAAAAATAAAATATAGTGCTCACTAATTCGTGAGTATTAAAAGAAATAAAATAAGGAGAAATACAATTACAAGTAAAAGTAAAAATATTAAAATGTGCAATTTAAAACTATGACGCCATCTGTTCTCAGCGGCACTATCCTCCTGGAAAACCATCTTACCATGATCACTGTCGGTAATGGAGTATATCGGAATGTCTGCCTAACGAAAGAAACCACATTGTGCTGAAACACTCCTCTGACAACCATAGAATTATCTCCCACTTTTATGAGGCTGGCGTGACATGAGTAAGAGAGCTGGTAGTCTGCAGTAACACAACACAACTCGTGAGGTCTCTGAAATCCTCTGCATTAGATATCTGGCATCAACTAGATTTTATTTTCTTGTTATGAAAGACAATATTAATAACAAATAATACATATAAGTTGTAGGTTCACATAGCTAAACACACTTGGAGGCAGATGAGGGAAACACTACATTCTATTCCTAGTTGCATAGGAAAAAAGACTACTGTCATTTGGTTACATAGCTAAATTCCCAGCATTGTAGCAAATGCTTCAAATAAAAATTTTCGACAAAAGGTAAAGAATTCATATCAAATAAAAATTTGAGCTTGTAACCAAATGCTTCAAGACCGACTACCACAATAACATGATCACTACCACAATTCCTTCTCTGATTGGAAGTAAACAGTAACACCAAAAAGTATGATCTAGCAAATTGTTGTAAGAAAACACAAAAGGTATCATACGCAATTTCTGTTTCTGAGTGGAAGTAAACACTATGCAAATTGATAAGAAAAAATGCATACAAATTGAGTGGTATGTATGTAATTGCACCATTATCACAGGAAGCAATCTATCAAGCCGTGAATCACAGCTTTCTTTTTTTTCATATATAAAAAATATATGTAGCAGCCACTTATGCAATGTAATGAATACCAACTTCAGCTCTTCAATATCCAAGAACTTGAGGGTAAAGGTGGATTGCCATTGGCCTCATTTGGGATAAACAAACACCAACATATATGCAATTTTATAGTGCAGTAAACAAACACCAACATTTTTGCCTAAAATCCAACCGCATTTTCTCTCTATTCGTAAAGTTCATAACACCTCAAAGCAAATCACTCTTAAATCTGTCTCTCTTTTCCCTTACCGCATGTGGTGTGAATTTACGGGTAATCAATGCTCAATTAACGTACATATTAGATAAATGTAACTAAAGGAGGAAGATCGGGGAGGAGGAAGATTACCTCATTTGAGGCGAGCAGGAGCAGAAGAAAGCTCGGGGAGGGCGAGATTGGAGATTTTCGTTACAAAAATTTACCTTGGTGTCAATCTCGGCGAGGGTGAGGAAGAAGAAGGAAGATGGGGAAGGCAAGAGCGAAGGAGAGCGAAGAAGGGCACAACAGGAAATCTTCACCCTAATGTGCTACGCATACGCAAGATGCGGGCCTCCGCCCGCTTCGCACACTGTTAACAAATTCCCCATCAAGGTTTTGGAGCGGCACCTATGAGCTGACCTAACGCTTTTTTCAAAACGCCGCCACAACCAAATAAGCTGCCCCAAACGGGGCCTTAGTCTTCCTTTCTTAATATATTTCACATATCCTTGCATAATGTTGGGTAATGTGAAGATCCTGTCCACTGAATTTAATTAGCTTCCTAATTAAGTATCCCACCTACAACTCATCTACCACACCCACCTACCGCTCTCCTACCACATCTCACATGCCGCTCACCTACCTCCCACCTACTGCTCTCATGGTTTATATAAATAGTCTTTTTTTTTGTTTAAAGGAAAAGCCAAGCCAAGCAAAGCCAAGCAAGCCAAGTAAGGCCATGCCAAGTCATCTTAAGAGCTAAGAGAAAGAGAGGAAGAGAGAGAGAGAGAGGAAGGGAGAGAAGAAACTAGAGATTTTCTTGTAAACGTCGAGGCGCTCGACGGTGTAATTCCTCAAAGAAATAAATCCTCTGCAGCTCAGTGGATGTAGGCAAATTTGTTGAACCACGTAAATTTGTGTGTCGCTCTGGTGTTTTTCTCTGTGTGCAATTTTACATGTTCCATTTTTTCGCTTTATTGCTGTAGTTTTTCATAACAACTGGTATCAGAGCTTTGGTTCGGATCTAAAGAAGAACGATGGGTGGAGACAAAGTGATGGCATCAGGGATCGAGAAGTTCAATGGCACATATTTTGCTTACTGGAGAATGCAAATAGAGGACTACCTCTATGGGAAGAAACTTCATCTTCCGTTACTGAGAAAGTGACCATAAAAGATGGACGAGGCAGAATAGAATCTGTTGGATCGACAACTTCTGAGCGTTATACGATTAACCCTGTCGAGATCGGTTGCCCACAACTTCATCAAGGAGATGACTACTATAAATTTCATGGCGGCTTTATCAGATATGTATGAAAAGCCATCGGCGAATAACAAGGCGCATCTGATGAAAAAGTTATGCAACATGAAGATGGTGGAAGGTGTGTCTGTTGCTCAACACCTGAATGATTTCAACACTATCACAAATCAGTTGTCGTCTGTTGAAATTGATTTTGACGATGAAATATGAGTGTTGATATTGTTGGCTTCATTATCAAATAGTTGGGCAGCATGAGGATGACAGTTAGCAGTTATGCAGGCAAATCCAAGCTGAAATATGATGATTTTTGTGATTTGATTTTGGTTGAGGAGGTGCGCAAGAAGGATTCTAACGAGACCTCGTGTTCAAGTTTGGCGATGAATGTTGATTCCAGAGGGAGATCACATGAAAGAAACTCAAATAGAGGTAGATCAAAATCAAAGTCTGGTCAGCAGGCAACCTGTTGGAATTATGGCAAGGTTGGCCACATAAAAAGGAACTGCATGAATCCTAAGAAGAAGGAGAACGATAACGCTAATTTTGTAACTAAAGAAATACATGATGCATTATTACTGGCAGTTCACAGTTCTATTGATGACTGGATACTGGATTCAGGGGGCTTCCTTTCATACATCATCCCGTATGGAGTTAATGTGAAATTATGTTGCAGGTAACTTTAGGAAGGTACATCTGGTTGATGGAAAAGCTCTAGACGTTGTGGGGATGGGAGACGTTGATATTACACTCCCTAATAAGAGAAAATTGACATTGCAAAAGGTCAGACATGTTCCTGAGTTGAAGAAAAATCTCATCTTTATTGGGCAGCACAATGAGGGTGATCATTTAGTGGTGTTCTCAAATAGCACCTGGAAGGTTACCAAAGGAGCATTAGTAATGGCTCGGCGTAAGAAAACTAACACACAATATATGACAACAGGTTTACTCAGGCGTGGACACATGAATCAGAGGTGCATTATGGAGAAGCAGAAGAAGATCCATTTCCTAAAAAGTAGCAGAGGGCGAAAGGCGGGAAAACCAGACCTTGTACAGACAAATGGTGGAGAAACACAGAGTTATGAATAAATCTTACAAGATAAGAATTCGAGCAAGTGGGAGCTGAAGAAGGAGGAGACGGATTCCCTGTCAGGGAATCAGACTTGGGAGCTGGCAGAACTTTCATCAAGGAAGAAGACATTGCACAACAAGTGAGTTTACCGGGTGAAGACTATGTTTGGTGGCAGTAAGAGGTACAAGGCTGAACTTGTTGAAAAGGACTTTCAGCAGGGGCAGGATATTGCTCATGCAATGGGAGTTGTAAGCATATACAAGAGTAACCCAGGAAAGAGCTTGATGGTACGAGACTACGTTGACGGTGATATGTCAACTGAGGGTATTATTCGTGAGAAGCTGAAGTTGTGCTCAACTTCAGCTGGTCTTCTGACATGAAGACAGAGGCTTCGAGTTGCAAATGTGGGGGATATCATGTTTGAGGAAAAGGTCAGTACAACTAGTAGATGATGCAGCTAGTAGGCGATGCATTCAGTGTCTCAGTCTCCAAGTGGGAGAATTGTTGGGTAATGTGGAGACCCGGTCCATCGAATTTAATTAGCTTCCTAATTAAGTTTCTCATCTACCGCCCGCCTACCACATCCCACCCACCTCCCACCTACTGCTCTCATGGTTTCTATAAATGGTCTCTTTTTGGTTAAAAGAAAAAGTCATGTCAAGCAAAGCCAAACAAGTCAAGTCATCTTGAGAGCTAAGAGAAAGAGAGGAAAAGAGAGAGAGAGAGAGACAAAAGGAGAGAAAAAAATAGAGATTTTCTTGTAAACGTCGAGACGCTTAACGGTGTAATTCCTCGAAAAAATAAATCATCTGCAGCTCCGTTGATGTAATCAAATTTGTCGAACCATGTAAATTTGTGTGTCGCTCTGGTGTTTTTCTCTGTGTGCAATTTTACTTGTTCCATTTTCTTCATTTTATTATCGTCGTTTTTCATAACACAGAAGACTTGACCAACCCTACATTTATAACTTCATCAACCCCAAAAGACCTCTAACACTCTTATTACTTCTCCACATATTCTTTCTTTCAAAGCCATTAAATCTTCCCAAGGCCTCACATCCACAAGATATCCTATCCAACACCTCAACTCAATACAGATAAGAGAATACCACCAACATAAATTTATAACTTCATACCCACTAATTCAAAATTTATAAAATTCTAACAATTAATTTTCTAACATCACATATCTTAAAATATTTTTCCAAATTTTCCAAAGTTTTTTTTATATATCTTCTCTCTTGTTCATGATTGTCTTTTATTTCCCACTTGCACTTCTTTTTAGGCATGAAATTGTTGTGGATTAAAAAAAAAGGAGATGGAGCGGGATGCATCTGGACGGTTTTGGTGAGCTGCCACGTTTAATCTATTGGATGTCACATCCCTTGTACCATGTTCCTGATAAGTAAGCTGGGTCGCAGCGAAAAGACGGGGCGCGTCATGTGTGTGGGGCATATGAGACGCAGTGCCGCCGTGAAGCACGCGTGTGGGGTACAGCTGAGGAATTATTACTTTCTGGCATTATGCGACCCTAAAATCCTGTGGTGAATATTTCGATAATTTTTTTTTTATGGAGTACAATAAATAAAAATTTTGAATGTTACTTTTATTTATAATTATGAAACTTTAGATGTTAGTTAAATAAATATGAAAATTTTAAATATTATGTATTTAAAAGTCACAAAAGAAATTTTGAAAATGATACTGGCAAGCCTAAGTTTAGCTCGTATTTGGCTCGTTATAAATTACGCTATTTAAGGATTGACTCGTTTATATTTCGAAGAGAATAAATGTGTTCGTGTTCGGCTAGTTTGCTTAGTGAGCTGAACACTAGCTGTCCAAGAATAAAGAGTTGTTTTTATAACTCTAATCATATAATCATAATATGGGTCGAGATTTAAGTTTTATTATTTATATTAAAATATCATTTATATATAATTTAATATATNGTGATACACCTAAAATATATAGTATTTTTAGACACATTTTTATATCTATTTTTGAGATATTGTGCCTTAATGGAAGGTGTTTTTATGTTTTTTCTTACATATATAGGTAAAAAGGGTGAAAAATGCTTAAAGGAGTGAATAAGGATAAAATTTGGAGCAAAAAGATGAAAAATGTGCAAAAGAGTTTTGGCGCATAAGCGCGAGATCTGGCGCTTAAGCACCGGTTAGACAGAGAAGGCCATGCCTAAGCGCCAGAGGCCCCGCGCTTAAGCGCCAGTGGAAGTTACTAGACGAGTAAATTTGGTTTCTACAATTTTTGAAGAGATTTTTGAAGCACCCATTGGCTTAATAGGTGGTTATAACCATCATGGATGAAAATTATCATGAAAGGATGCATCTCTTGGGGAAATACATCGAATCTAGACATATTTTGAAGAGAAACCAATGCACCTTTTGGAAAATTATAAAAGAAAGAAGAGAGGACTTAAAAAAGAGTCCTGAAAGTATTGCAATGTTTTGAAATTTCTTATTTGGAGAGTTAGTTCGGAGAGATTTTCAGGCACCACTTTTACTTTTATTTTATCCTTTTTGTTATTTTATNGTACAACCACTTATTATGCCAATGGGTGCCTCAAAAACCTCTTTGAAGTTCTTGAAAACTGATTTTACTCGTCTAGTAACTGCCACTGGTGCTTAAGTGCGGCGCCTCAGCACTTAGGTGCATCCTTCTCAGTTTATCTGACGCTTAAGCATCGGATTTGGCGCTTAGGCACCAAAACTCTTTTGCACAATTTTTGAACTTTTTGCTCCAAATTTGATCCTTTTTCACTCTTCTAAGCATTTTTTCCATTTTTACTTGTATCTACAAGAAAAACACAAAAATACCTTCCATTAAAACAATATCTCAAAAATAGGTATAAAAATGTGTCTAAAAACACTATATATGTTTTAGGAGTATCAAAATCCCCCAAACTTAAAATGTTACTTGTCTTCAAGTGACACTTCAATCTTTAAAAACTAACTCAAGTGACACTAATCTTTAAAAACCACAAATAAGTAATCTCCCAAACTTAAAATGTTACTTGTCCTTAAGTGACACTTCAATCTTTAAAAACCAAATTAGGCTTGAGTAAAATATGATTACTGGGATGAATTACTATTGCCTCTAAAGCCTATCACAAAAGTAAATGTGAAGACATATTCTAAACATTCTATTTTTGGTTAGAGAGGAGGATTTTCTAAGAGTTATGGAATGGAGATGTCTGCTGCTTTTACATCTAGACCATCTACCTCAAGCCCTTCTACTTCTAGAGGTGAGTCTACTGAGACCCAAGATCAATTATTACAGAGCATTTTATAATGCATACTGATAGGTATAATAGGAGAAAAAGTGATTATGAAGAGAAATTTCACTCGTCTTTGGAATACCTCATCAGGGGTAACCCATAAGTGCAATTTCCTTCATATCCACAATGCCCTAATTATAAGCCTACAGATGTTTGGGATAACGGTGATTCAGAGGATGAGGAGTATGACTATGAGATTTATTTTTGTATTATGTTTTGGGCTTTATGGTTGAAACTTGATATATTTGCAGTTGTGTGTTTATTTGGACTTTGTGATGTGTTGGACTCTTTTGTTTAGTTGATATTGTAATGTTTGTGATTTTCAGTGTTTATTTTAAATTCTGTGGTAGTATCTATTGATGTGTGTTTAGTATTGTGATTTAGTTAGTTGAAAACTTAAGTTAATTCTATGTTTGTTGTAAAGTTGAAAATCTTGCTAGCATAGATCTTAACTTTGAAATTCAGAAACTGCTACCCTGTATTTTTCTTTTATTTTGCTATAATATTTATTTTTATGTTGAGACTATGAAATCAAAGTTAGTGTGTTAGCTTTCTTTTATATTTGTACCCACTACTTAGAAGTCTATTAAATCTCTACATGTTGATTTGAAATGAAAATGAAAGAAAATTAATCAAAAATTAATTTTACTATGGTTTTTACTTTTATACTTGTATACTTAGAATATAAAAATTCCTGTAAGCATATTCTTTTAATTTTCATTCATGCTTATATATATCTAATACTAAACTGTTTAATCTTATTAAAAATTTAAGTTTGGGGAGGATGAAAAATATTTTAAAAACTTGAATTTTATTTGTTCTCAACAGTGCTACAAGTGAATTTGATTTTAAAAGAAAAATGATCATGTATATGAAGTTATATTAGGGAAGTAAAATTTNCTAACTTTACGAGCAAATTCAACACAAATTTCTTCATGAACCAAATACAAAATATTCATGGACAGCTTGCAGTGATGACAGCACTACCAGCGCCTTATCTCGGCCATGGGGTCGAGAAAGAGGGAGTTTAATTTAATTTTTAAGGTAAAATGTCAGAAATTTTTACCTCCCTAATTTTGTGCATGAAAAGAGTATTCCCGATGAAGCTTATGCTACCCAGCCTTTCACAAAGGACCACACTCTTTATTGAAAATAGGGATGAATAGTTTAAACTACAAATTTGTTAAATTATTTAGTTTTCCACCTCTAAAATATGAAAAATTATTTCATACGGATCGGACAACGCACGCAGCTTGCGTGGACCGTAAATCACCTGATTTACGGTCCTGATGTATTTCGGTGGGCCCCATCTAAATTTTTTTATTTTTTAAAAAAAAACGGAAATAATCCTGACCGTAGATCACCGTGATCTAAGGCCAAGATCGAGCACTGCATGCAGAGATGCATGTGGTGTCCGTACGCAATAATTCCTCCTAAAATATTGAAACATATGGACCAAATAAAATATGCAACCAAATAAATCCAAATAACAATTTGTTTCAAATATAATCACATTTAAATTGGGTTTGGTGTAACTTATCTATTGTGGTGCAGCCCGCTACTATGGTTCCCTTCATTTGGTTGGTGTGACACGGACGTGTTTTATTAATCGCGTCCGGTAAGCCGCACCGCTATACCATACCTGTTTCTTCCAAGCTATTTGGTATTCTTTACCCCCATGCCCTCCCTCTTGCTCGGCCTCGCCCGCAAGAGATCTGCCTAGGGATTTTTCTCTACTCAGCTTTGCTCAGCGACACATCTGGATAAGGTTTTTTGTTGGTGTTTGCTTCCTTCTTCCTCAGATATTCCTCCACCTCATATCTTCTTCGTGGATTTGCTCTATGACTCGTATGGTTTATGCGGAAATTTTTTTTTGGATCATTACATACATAGCCCCGATGACTTTTTTTTCTATTCTCGGTGGCTACAACCACAATTTTTGTACGTGCTTTAAGATTTCAATCATTTTTGTGGTCTTTGGTTGATGCATACATAATGTTGCTTCCTACATTGGTTTTGCTTTTTTGGGTATGATTCCATACCTATTACCGTAAAGGTTTTGGCATTTTTGTTTCCTTCTTCCTACATTGATTTGTGATATATGAGTGCTAATTTGAGAAATGCTTGGAGCGATATATGAACAACAATCTTTTGGCTGTTGTGTATTTCATTAATGCGGATTAGGATTTCATAAAAAAAAATTATTTTTGAATGAAAATATTGACAAAATGATGATAGGTGGTGGTGCATTTGTTAACAGTAATGTTTAAGGTGTTGTGTTCGTTATGAATATGGATTGGGAATTTCAGATGCAAGCTGGTTTTACTAGCAATGTTTTGGGTGCTCCTTTTTCTATATTTTTTAGGGACATTTACAAACCCAGCACACAATTTTTATGTGTTTACTTTCATGGCATTTGCATCCATAATTTAAATTGTAGAATGATGGGAGCCAAACTCGTGCGTATTTTACTACTTCACTATGATATCTCTATGTTTAGGATGTTGTAATGGAATTCATTTTGATGTGGTTTTATAGATTTGAGTGTTGTATGCATAAATATTGAATTTATTGTGTGAGATATGTAAATTCATTTGAATTGTGAAGGTGTGCATGTATGTGGATCTTGTTGGATAATTGGATTATATGGGGCTGGTGTATGTTAGTTGGATGATATTTTGCTAATAGAATTTTCTTGGAAAAGAAATTTTGGATGATTGGATTATTTGAGTAAAAAAATAAGTCTTATAACACAAATAAAGAAGAAGTTTTCAGATATTTACCTAGCTATCTCAGGATTATTCCTTAAAGTTTAGAGAAATTTACAAATATAGCACATGAATTATTGGGGCAGTGGTGTTTGGTGTGTGGATGGTGTGGGGGCAGTGGTGTTTGGTGTGTGAGTGGTGTGGGGGTGGTGGTGTTTGGTGAGAGGATGATATGCAAAGATTTCTGGTACATCCAGAGGATTACACTGCTACTGTAGACTAAAATGTTCCATGTTTACTTTGCTGCAGCCAGTAGCTACGTGAGATAGTTTTACAAGTGCCCAAGGAGAGTAATAAAAATTTTAACTTGTTTGAGTGAGCAGATGGGTTGGAGGATTCCACAGCCGACAGTGATCGGGCATGGAGAGTTTCCCTAGAAGACGACTTCTCTTGTGAACTACATTAGTTGCATTTTAAAAATAATATTATCATATTATTGATTACTATTTTAGTAATCTTTTTTTAAATTTTGATACTCGTGCTACTCACTATTTAGTGAGGTTATTTTATAATGTTCAAACGGGATATTTGATTTCAAGTATGGGATGAGCTAGTATGAACAACTCTATTGTAAACCACATTACAAACAGGGGTAGAATGATCATTTGTTCAGAAACTGCTGCAACACAACTTTTTTCAAATTACAAAAAACAAAAAGACATCCACCTTATCTTCAACAGTTTCTACGCGACATCTTCCTGCCACAACTACTGCGCAGCAGCTGCCCAAAATAGGCCTTTAAAATTTGAAGATCAATTTTAAAAAATTGTTAACCATTCTAGATTATCCCAATTTTTCCTATTTTTAATTAATTGATTAATTAACTAATTAATGAACTAATTTCTAATTACTTAAAATTAAATACTCATAGAAAAATTATAAAATTGATCAATTGATTAAGAAGACCTCTTTAGAGTAAAAATTTCAAGAATTTTCACACCATAATTACCAAGTTATGATTTACATAAAACTTAATTTAATTTTTATAATTTTAGAATTTAGGAAATATTATATTTGATGAAATATTTTTTTTATATTTTTATAATTTTTATTTTTTTTCAAAATGCTTATTTTTAAAATTTCATTAAATTTAATGAAATATACTAATTTCTATGATTTTTTAAATTTTAATTAATTTAAAAGTATTTTTTATTAGAATTCATATCTAGTGTTTAATATTCATTTAAATACTATTATAATTTTAAATGTTTTTCTTTTGTTTATTTGTTTTTTATTTCAAAGTTTTATAGAAAAGAATATTCTCGGGTGTAGAGAGATCCAAAGGAATTAAATTAAATTCTTAAGATAACTTAAATTAATATAGTTAATTAATAAGAAGATAATTAATAAATTGAATTTAATTGACTAAAAACCATTAATCATCCTAATGTAATCAAATTAATCCTAACTTTTTTATCTCAAATTTAAAGAACTTAATTAGATTTAAGATCAGAAAAATTTTAAGATTTTAGTGACTTGATTTCAGTTTAAGTAATTAAAACTAATCAATTGTTTAGCATAATTAAAGATTTATGGTGAATTAGGGGAAACACCCCAAATTGAACTCCAAAAATTCCAAGAAAATTATTAGACGTCCACCAAATCAAAGAGAAATCACATCAAGGTGTGGAGGTTTAATTAAGCCTAATTAGGGTTTAATTTCATTTTTAGGATTTTTTTGAGTTTTTCAAATTAACCCCAACTCAAGCATGAAGAATTATGGCTTTTATTTTTCTGAAGAAGAGCTCTTATAGAGGAGCATTCCATGTTTTTCCTTTTTTTTCTTTGTTTTTGTTTATTTTATGTTTTTTGGAAGCTTATATAATTGATTAATATTTTTAATTGTTTATTAAAAAGGTTTTAATAAAATGTTGTATCAACCGCCACGCGGCAGACCATGTTTGGCTTCATGGTAATGGGAGGGGGTCCTACTATTGAATAGTTTTCTATACAGCATGATCACAGTTGTCTCTTCCAAACAACTAGAAGTTGATGGTTGTAATTTTTTCTTCTTCCTTTCAGGAGAGACTATGGTTGTTCACTCAATTTCACCAGTTCTAGATCCAAACTGAAACAAAATGATCAGGAGATTGAGGCTAAGGTTCTACCCCAAGACCTTGGTCCTTAACCTATGAAAATGGTCTATATGTTTCACATCGAGAACATAGAGGAAGGAGGGGATGATTACCTCAAATGCGGGACTGAAGAGCACTCCCACACAAGAAAAAAACATGAGGATGATGTGGTGAACACTTTTTCTCCAAGTAATAAGGGTTGAGGATACTTGGAATGCTATAGATACTAACATCACCCTTGATCTTACAGGAGGATGTTGCAAGAGCTCATCGGAGCATGATAGAGTGGGGAGAATAGTGAGAAATGCTCTTCTAAGCTCAGGGAAGCTCGGAGGGAGGTCATTTGAAAGAAGAAATTACATTGGGAGGAATTTGAAATTCCCCTCCAAGTATGGCTTCGGACAGCCATGAGGATGGCCAATTGGTCATCCTACCCCTCTAAGGAGGCCCATCCAATAGCCAAAGGTTGTGCTGGCAATGCCCTTAAGGATTTTTAGCTGTGTGGGTGAGCAAAAGGAGTGGGGAAGTGGTTGAGATATAAATTACATTCGGTCAGAGCTTAGGTAGACCAGGGTGATTGTTGTAGAAGATCGGGATATACTTGGTCACTTAGGAAATATGCTATAAGCCTTGACGAAGGAATAGGCTAAGAAGTTGAGTCAAATGGGGAAAAGAGTGGCCAAGGCTTTTTTTTTGTGGGGAACTCTCGAGTTTGTCCCAGTTAGCTGCTACATCGGTCAGCGACAGCTAAAATGGTCGAAGTAGAGTGGGCAATCTTTAAAAGGGTTGATATCACCAATAAAGAGCCCACATGACTCATCATAAAAGAAAATAAACTTGGATTTTCCATGGGTTGACTATAAGTATAATTTGGTTAGCCATGGCTAGCTTAGGCTAGCTTGTGTTTAAGTGGTCCAATTATGCTTAGGATGGCTTAAGTTAGGTTTGGATTTTCTTATGTTTAGTTTAGATTTGGGTTTAGTTAGTTTTTGGGTTAGTCTAAGTTTTAAGTTAAGCTAGATAAAGCTAATTTGATTTAGCTTTGACTAGGTAGGATTTTGTTTTAGGTTTAGCTTTGGATTAGGAAATATATCTTAGCATGATATTTCTTCAAACATCTCTGATTAATGGGTACAATTGGAACATTTTTTTATAAAGCTTGGATATTCATTGATTAGTAAAAAAATTATAAAAATGTAACAAAAAATAGGTATTAGATTTGATGTATGGAAGAGTTAAGCAATCTCTATGGAGCAAAAGAGTAAGATTTGGGTGAGGAGTTGTCTCCAAATGAATAGCATCAACAAAGGAGACCTACTTTGCTTCAATATCAATAGCTTTTTTGTCTTCCCTTAGACTATGAATCTAAGTTATGTTGAGGTATCGTAGAAAGCAAGAAATTCTTTTCCATAAGATTTGAAGTTGATAAGAAAAGTAATCAAAGTTGTGCTGATGTGATAAACCTGTAAGGAATCAATTTCAATTTGAATATTAATAAGCATCAATTTGAAAGCCAGCATCACAATGAAAAGAATGGACTGCATTTCAGAAAAAAAAATGGAAAAAATAGGAGAGCAAGGAGCAAAGAAGAATTGGAAATGATTTTCTAAGTTATTTCAAAAAATACCATCAATTCCAGCTCTATAAACATTGAAGCTACCATAATATTGATATTTATGAAGCAATTGTTTAGTTTAATCCAAGTAACTAGTTTTAAATTGAAAATAGGGGGGAGGGTAGTTGAATACCCGACTAGGTAAGTAAGAATATCCAAGCCACTGGTATCAACACTTCTGAGATGGTTATATGAAAGAGATTTATGCAGAAAAGACTTGATGTTAATAGTGAATTTTTTAGTAGAAATAAAATTTTTGTCATGTTTTATAGTGTTTCTAGCCATCCAAAGTAACCAGCAAACTGTAAAATGAGCACAATGTTCAGTGAGTCACAACAACACCCACTTTTTTCCAACAATCAAAGCAATGTGGCCAGGAAGTAAAACCTGAAATAGGCATTAGAATATTAAATAGATTTTGTAGGTTCTTCCAAACTACAATAAAGAAACTACAACTGAAGAAAATATGAGGGAGGCTTTCCTCCTCAGTTCACAAAAGTGAACATCTACAACAAATACAAAGGCTTTAAAGTTTCAAGATATCATTAGCATGTTAAAGCTTGAAAAATAGTCTCCAAGAGAAAAAGGGCAAGGAAGGTTTAAGAAAAGCATTTCAAAATTATAGTTTTAGATTTGATTGTTGTGTTATCTCCAAAATTTTAGTAATGAGTTAAGAACTAGAAAAAGTGTAAATGTATTAATTTTTAATTTGTTAGGTAAATGAGGAGATTAAGGAATGCTAAAAATGTCTTCAACCAGTTTAGGAAGCATGACAATCTTAATTTATGCTTATCTCGGCCTTAAGTGGTTTAGAAATCAACAACTTTAACACCCAAGTTAGAGACATCATCATATGAATGGGCTAATGAACTAATAAGGGATCAATCAACAAGCCAAAAATCAATTTCTCAAACATCTAGATCCCAAACAATAAATTGTTAAGTAAAGTTTCTGATTTTTAAAAACTCCATCCACATAATTGAGCCACCTTGATTTGGTTGACAAGAAGAGGGATGTGAATGCTATAAGTTTCTTACTCTAATAAATTTGGCCCATATACCATCATTAGTAATCAGCTTAAACCAAAATTTAGTTAGATTGATCTTCATGGACATCTTCAAAGACTTGAAACACAATCCATCATGTGTTTTGGTTTAGTAGATTTTGCTATAACTAATCTAATGGATGTTGTTGTCATGTTCAGCCCAACAAAACTTTTCGAAAGTTTTCTCAATTTTGGGTTGCATACTTTTTGAGATCTTAAGCACCTGTAAGGCATACATTAGTATAACGTTAAGATCACTTTGGAGTAATTTGTTCCTCCCATTAAAGTAAGGAAAAATAATTTTTCCATCTATGTATACTATTTCTTATTTTCTGCAACAATTCCTCAAACATAACATTGTTACTTTTTTCTTTGGTGATGAGAATGCTCAATTATTTGAGAGCCACCTTTTTTCTATCAATAGGGGCATCTTCTCATATATAATGTTCACATTTCCTCTTATTGAATTGCATGCCATATATTGTTTTAAAATGTTGGAGAATGCTGCAAATAATTCTTAAATGTCTCTTAGTTACATTAGTAAAGATAATAATATCATCAATATATGTTAAATGGGAAACCAACACCCTTAGTATTAAATGCACATCAATAAGATTACTGCAGATGTCAAATAAGAAGTCTAGAAAGATAATCAAGTGCTAAAAAATAGAGTTGGAGAAAATGAATCACTTTTCTTAAGTACCCTCTCAGTTTTGAAGTGCCCATGAGCTTTTCTATTAATACGGATGGTGTAGAAATTATTATCCAAGAATAAATGAATAAGATTATAAAAATCTTCAAAGAAGTCCTTGACACTAAAGATAATGAGAATAAAGCTCCAACTAATGGCATCATAGGCCTTATTGAGGTCTAATTTGATAATTAAGTATCTGCCTCTACATTTATTATTCAAGTTAAGTAGCAGCTCTCGGGAAATAATTGCATTATCATGATGTTTCTTCATTTAGTAAAAATAGTCTGCTATGGACAAACCGATTCAATAAGGAGCGGTTGAACTCTATGAATAAAATTTTTTCTAATGATCTTAGATACCATATATGTTAAACTAATCAGCCTAAAGCTTTTTTAATAATTAGTTTTGGAAGCTTCGTTAAGGATGAGAGCAATAGATGAGCATCTAAAATACTTATGAGGTTAAAGCACCAGAGAAGAATCTTTGAATAACAAAGAAAAATCAATTTCACCACCTCAAAACCCTTAATGTAGAAGGCTGAAGTGTAACCATCAAAACCAATACAACCCAAATTTCTTCTTTTGTAGGGGTGGTAATCAATCTCAAATCTACAAAGATTTGGTATACATGAATGATATTGCTCACAAAACTAGAAAGGTCCATAAAAACAAAAAGAAATAATTTTGTATTATCTTCTCCTATGTGAAGATCCATTTCTCATCTTCATTTTTTATTTTGAGAATAGAATTTTATTTCTCCTTTTCTTAATGCATGCATGGAAAAACTTACAATTCCTATCAACCTCCAAGTAGCTTGTATATGATGCTTGTTGCCTAAGGTAAAGTTCCTCACACTGGATGGTTGCAATTAGCTGACTCTTTGAAAAAAGATTTTTTTGCTCAATGGTTGCATCATGGTTGAAATCCTTAACCAATTGGCATACAAAATCTTCATCATCAATAATATTATTGTAAATGTCACTAAAGGATGCCCAATTTTATGATTTAAATTGATAATCCATCTCTTTATGCAACCTCAAAAGTCTTAGCTATGTTTGATTGATGTAATTAGTCCCTAACATATCTTCAACAAATCAAGGAATTGTTTACTGGAAGTTCACTCATTGAGGAATCTAAAAGGGGTATGAGAAGGCTAAGGAGATAACCAAAATTCAATAACAAAGGAGGATTATTAGAAGTTGTTCTACTAAGGTGAGTTTGAGAAGAGAATTGAAAGTACTCCATCCAAATCACGTAAACCAAAATTATGTCTAACCTTTCAAATATTTTGCCTCTACTCCAAGTGCAAGGGCATTTAGTTAATTGAACTTCAAAAAGACTAGCAGTGGATGCATTATCCCCAAAAATATCAATCACATTCAAATTAAGAGGCTTCCATCCTTTTTTTCCAAATGAGAAGTTAACATATTGAAATCCCTACCAATAAGCAATGCATTATCCTAATAACCTTTGATAAAATGTAATTTAGACCATAATTTCTCTCTAGAAGCTTTGTACACCTATCACAAATAATTGTAGCTTGTATAATGAGATCATAAATTTGAACTTATAAATGAAGAAATTAGGGGCATCAATTAGCAACTTAACTTCCAAACCAACTTTCCACAGAAACCAAATTTTGAAATTATGGTTAAAAAAATAAATGAAATAGCTTAGATTTCTCACTTATTTATATCAGTTTTTTTTGGATTGTTGTTTCCAAAAAGCACCGACTCAAGTAAGGCTAAACACCTTAGCACGTGAGTTTAATAAGGCTCGCCGATTTTTTAGATGCAGTTTTTAAGCTATGCCTCTAACATTCTATATCAAAAAATTAAACATGAGAAAAGGATTTACTCCTTCAAGTGATCCTAGAAGGATCCCCATCATCAATATTTATAAATATTCCCGTTGAAAAAGTTCTATGATATTTTAAATTATATTTTGCGTCAAAATAATTTAACTTCCTATATGCTTTCCTTTAGAATTTTTGTACCTGCCATTCCTCCTCTAACATCTATTTGAGAGCCTTCAACTCCTCCTTAGAAACAGTATGTAACGATGTCTCAAAAAATTAACATTTAGGACAATTTCTTAGTTAAAAGTCCACCTCTTTTGAGTACCAATACATACTTCATCAACATAGCAATGACAAATGTCCCTCTCCACCATGAATCTTGTCTCATATGGTTTATTAAAGGTGTAAGTAGACATATCCACCTTCATTGGTTTGTGAAATATTGTGCTGAGGGAGTATGAAACTTATCTGTTAAAAATATACAATCTAAGCTCATGAAAGGAGAGAAAACTTAGAATTATGGGAGGCTCAGCTACTAGATCAAAAGTATGGGTCCACTTTAGAACTTTCAATTATGCATTCTCAATGAATCAACTCTTACTAAGAAATAGTAAACCATAATCCTCTCCTCTACCTAATTTGATGATAATTTGCTTACCATCAAAAGAACTGATTTGCTAATCATCTAACAATTTGAATTCTTCAAATTTTTTTTGAATGATATCCATCTTAAGGTGTCCATAAGTAAACTTACTCACCAAAATAAACCTCAAAAGTTCAACCAAATTCTAAGTTTCAACTTTAATAAAGTTTAAGGGTGGTTTATCATTCTTGCAACTAGTATTTTTCAAAAAATCATCTTTAATGTCTCCCATAAATCGCTCATGGGATGTTTGTAGGAAAATAAGAGAGGAAGCATCAACATTCTTACTACCTATAAGGGCACCAAAAAAAGAGGGAGCAGCCTTTAATAATTTGCAGTGAATTCAAAACAAGTGAAAGAAATAGAACAGTAAAGCAACCAATGCAACAATAAAAACAGAATAAAATGAAACTAGACTTTAACTAGAGAGCAAAATTGCCACACAACAATAACAAACTTGAAAAAATCATAGAAGAATTAACATGATCAAAATATCAACTGAAGAGTGTTTTGACCAATGCAAGTTTTGCACTTGTCTTTATATTCCCATCCATTGTGATAAAAAGGTTTATGCTATAGTTTTCAATTACAAAAATACAACATAGCCTAGGGTGAAATGTCAGCTCTGATTGTATTTTAAAAAAAATAATAATAGAGTGTTTTGACCATGTTAGGCTCGGGCCAACTGAAGAACATGATGGATCAACCATAACTTCAATGGATTTTCAATATGTGCTAAATTTGAAGAAAAATCTCATCTCAATGAGAGCCTTGAAGTCTATCAGTTTATTCATGTTTATGCAAGATAACTTTTTAAAAATAACTTCGGATGCACTTGTGGTAATGAAAGACATTAGAAGAAATAATTATATGTATTAGTATCAAGATACTTAAATTGGAATAATAACAACAACCACTTGTGAAGACAATGATTTAAAAGTGAACATGTTATGTTTAGGACATGTTGGTGAAAAATCTTTATTGACTTTGATGAAGTAATGATAGTTGAAAGATACAACTTACAAGTTAGATTTTTGTGAGCATTATATTCTATGAAAGCAGTGGAGAGTGAAAGTATTAGGTTGCTGAAAAGAAACTTAGATTTGTAAGCTAAGCAAATCGCTATATGTATTAAATTAGTCTCCAAGGCAATGTTATAAGTGATTTGATGTTGAGACAAATGTACAACATAAGCAAATCTAATCACTATGTGTATTTAAGCAAGCTACGAGATCGTACTTTCAATTATTTGATATATTGATGATATACTAATTATATTGAAGAATCAGGTTGAGATAGAGAAACTAAAAGCTCAATTGAATTAATAATTTTGAGTGAAAGATTTAGGAGAACCAAGAAGATTCCTGAAATGAAGATAAATAAAGAATGAACAAAAGGCAAATTATGTTTGACTAGGAAATAATATCTTAAAAGGACTATAACCCTTTGGTATGAATAAAAATTAAAAATATATAAGCACACATATTGTTCCACATTTAAAGAGTAGTGCCCAGTTATCTTCCAAAACTGATTCAGAATGAGAATAAATGTTGAAAGTTTCATATCCTAGTGTGGTGGGCAACTTGATGTTTGCAACAGAGTGTACATGACCTGCCATTTCACAAATATTTGAAGTTGTGAGTAGATACATGCATGATCCTGACAAAGGTCATTGACAAGTTGTGAAATAGATTCTATAGTTTTTATAAAATATCATAGATGTTGGTTTGATGTTCAAGCATGATAAGTCACTTAGTCAATGACTCAGTGTACAAATGGATATTGTGATTCTGGCTATGCAGATGATTTGGATAAGTAGTGATCTACTACAAGCTATTTGTTCACTAGCCAAGGTGACAACCAGTTGGAAGTCTGCAGTGTAGTCAATAGTTTTTTTGTCTATGACAGAGACAAGTACATGACAATCACAGAGCCTATTATGAAAGCAGTATAGCTTAAGGTTTTCTCGAAAACTTAGGAGTTGGTTAGAAGAATATCAAGGTACATTGTGACAATCTGAGAGCTAGTCAATTAGGAAAACATCAATTCTATCATGTAAGGATGAAGAACATTAACGTTCACTATCACTATGAGTAGGAAATTATCATAAAAGTGAATTACTCCTTCAAAAGATTGTGAGGGAAGAGAACCTTGCATAAATGATGACAAAGTTATTGACAACAAACAAGTTCAACCATTATTTGAACGCGCTCAATATCCTACACATTCGAGCTGGTGTTAAAATGCACATATGATGGTACTACTGGAGATAACTTCATTTGCATGATCACATATACAATTTGGTTTGGACTAAAAAATGGGCGAAAATGCATATTTGTTGTCATTTATTTATAAATTTCACATTGATTGTGAATGATGGAGGAATGGGTCTTTAAGTTTATAAAAGGGTCTTATCTCTCATGGTTGAAAGCATCCTAAAGTCTCTCCATGCTGACTCAAATATTTGAGAAGGTTCTAGAAAATGGTATCCTACTTGTGGGCAATTTTAATTAATTATTCAAAATTGTAAGTTATATTTGAGATAGCAAAGTAATGTATTGCGATGGTGCCCGAGGACATAGACAAAGTGTCGAACCTTATAAATCCTGGTTTGTTCTTTATTTTTCTTATGCTTTAGTATTTTTATTTTTTTCTTTTAATCTGTAGTAATATCTATGTTTGTATTCGGGTTTGTAGATATTTGATTTTATAGTGGAAGCTATCAAATTTTTCAAACAATGTATTTTAAATAAAAGTTTGCATTTTATTGTACCTAGAACACAATGAAATTTTAAACACTTTCAAACAAAAAGACCCAAAATACAATCAATTGGTAAGATGTTCATTAAGCGAAAGTAAACAAATTTATATGTTTGAACAAATTCATTTACTTGCTAAGTTCCAATAACAATTAAACATGTACAAATAAATGATAATTAAGAAAATTCATCCATCTATTTATAACTTTTCTGGTCAAAACTTAAGAAAATAGTGGAACTGATTTCATTTATTTTGATATTTGACATTCATTCCTGATAAGAGTTGCATTATGCATCAACTACAAATTTTGACAAGACTCATTTAAAATGTTAACTAAAGCACATTAGTTAGGATAGAAATATGAGAAGTGCTTTCTTAATGAAAAGAAAAGAGCCTAGCACAACCATCATTAAAATAGCGAACAAAGTAAGAAAGCGCCTCATTACCCTTTATAAAGTGAAAAAAGAGACAGAATAGAAGAACTCAGTACATTCTCAGCCAAATAAACATAATTTTTAAGCGCAATAACGAATTGAGGGGTAGTGAAGCCAATCCATGAGTTTGTAATCTGGCTTTCACCAAGATGTGTGATAACAGAAACAACATCTTGTATTATTGATGCTTGAAAATTAAAATTGCCAAGGTTCAATTCGACTAAACGGCTAACCAGAAGCATCAACAATATATATATGATCGTTTATTTTACTTGTTTTCTTTCGAGAAAAGTACCGAGTTATATTAGGTGCCATGAATTATGAGTAGGAGTGTAAACGAGTAGAACACGAGGTAGCCATGCTCAGCTCGTGTTCGGTTCGTTTATATTTCGAGCTCAAAAAGTGTGTTCGCTTGACGAGCCGAACACGAGCTTTTCACGAACAAAGAGTCATTTTAACAACCCTAATCATGTAGTCATAAGACAATAAGGGTTTGAAAGATTTAAAAAATTATTATTTATATTAAAACAACATTTGAATCTAATTTAATCATGTAGTCATAAGACAATAAGGGTTTGAGCAAGATTTAAAAAATTATTATTTATATTAAAACAACATTTGAATCTAATTTAATAATTTTTATTTTATTTTCTTAATCAATTTTTTAATTGGTTATAAATCTTTGTAGCCTTGTAGTCAATTAGATTTTCTTAAAATACTACTTAATATATAAACTTGATCAGTAGTATTTCGAGCCAAAATGAGCCGAACAAGAACGAACACATCTTAGTTTGTGTTCGGCTCGTTAACTTATCGAACAAAATTAGTGGAACATTAGTGAATCTAGATGAACGTAATTAAAAATATAATCAATAAATTCTCAATTTTATTTGATAATTTTATTCTGTTTTAATTTAAAATAAACTCAATTCACATTAATTATGTTACTTGAAATAATAAAACTATCTATAGCATCGGAGATTATAACTATATTTGTNAAAATTTGGAAGGTGGAACATTAGTGAATCTAGATGAACATAATTAAAAATATAATCAATAAATTTTCTATTTTATTTGATAATTTTATTCTGTTTTAATTTAAAATAAATTCAATTCACATTAATTATGTTACTTGAAATAATAAAACTATCTATAGCATCGGAGATTATAACTATATTTGTAAAAATTAGAGAAAAAAATAACATTTTTAAAATTATATTTAATATTGTTTAAAATTATATTAAAATTTTCATATTATATTATTAAAAAGTTTTAAAATAACAGTGAAAATGCCCTTTAAATGGTCATTTTAAATAAATAATAATTGTGAGAGCATGAAT
>JXCR01070570.1:283614-313867 GCA_002079205.1 Phalaenopsis hybrid cultivar
TATATATATATATATATATATATATATAGATATATAACTTGATGAGTAGTATATCGAGCCGAACAAGAACGAACACATCTTAGTTCGTGTTAGGCTCGTTAGGGTCTGTTTGGGGCAGCTGCAGCTTATTCAGCTTCTGCTGATAAGCAGTTTATCCTAATAATCTGCTGATGAGCAGCTGATCCGGATAAGCTATCTGGCTGTTTGGTTGGCGCTTATGGGAAATGAGGTTACATCAAAGGCATTGTCATTTTTAAAAACTGAAATTGGTTGTAAGCATGCATGTTCTCCATTAATTCAGAATGAATGCTAAATGAGGTTACATCAAAGGCATCAACAGTTATATCCGTTAGTAGAGGAAACAAACTAGCTTGGATAATTTGAAAATGTACATATTTCAGTTACATTTTTCTACTCCGCAAAAGTACAGAAATTGTCATTTTTAAAAACTGACTTTGAAGCTCCTTCAACATCAATGCATTAGAAAATTTNCAAATTTTGGAATGTATGATTACAAATAGGGCACCTAAAACTTTGCTATTTAAAATACAAGCACCCTCTTTAATCCCATTTTCAAATCCTCACGTAAATATTAAATGTCATTGTAAAACCCCAACCCATATTTCTTTTCATTTTTATCAAATTCACAATGATTTGATCGTGACACATGTAAATGCATTGATTTCATAGTTTAAAATATCACCTAAATGATTGATTTGTAAATAACAATGTTTCTTGTGCTCTGTATATAATTATCCCATTTTAGAAGTCTTTCTTTCCCCTTTTTTTGAAATTGAGTGGTATGTATGTATGTATATATATATTTTTTTTCTAATAATACCTACTACTCAATTCTTATGTTTCTACACATCAAACACCTAAATTTTAATTTGTTTAATGTTTACATAAATGCTACTTNACAAATTTTGGAATGTATGATTACAAATAGGGCACCTAAAACGTTGCTATTTAAAAGACAAGCTCCCTCTTTAATCCAATTTTCAAATCCTCACGTAAATATTAAATGTCATTGTAAAACCCCAACTCATATTTCTTTTCATTTTTATCAAATTTACAATGATTTGATCGTGACACATGTAAATGTATTGATTTCGCTGTTTAAAATATCACCTAGATGATTGATTTGTAAATAACAATGTTTTATGTGCTATGTATATAATTATCCCATTTTAGAAATCTCTCTTTCCCCTTTTTTGAAATTTAGTGGTATGTATGTATGTATATATATATTTTTTTTTCTAATAATACCTACCACTCAATTCTTATGTTTCTACACATCAAACACCTAAATTTTAATTTGTTTAATGTTTACATAAATGCTACTTTACCTATGCATAGAAAAGTATATTTTACTTTTTAAAAATAAAAAAAGTGGTATCTTTGATGTGGTATGAAATATTTGGATGGCATTAGGAGTGTAAACGAGCCGAACATGAGCGAGTCATGCTCAGCTCGTGTTCGGCTCGGCTCGTTTATATTTCGAGCTCAAAAAATGTGTTCGTGCTCGACTCATTTGCTTAACGAGCCGATCACGAGCTTTTCACGAACAAAGAGTTCTTTTAAAAACCTTAATCATGTAGTCATAAGACAATAAGGGTTTGAGCAAGATCTAAAAATTATTATTTATATTAAAACGTCATCTGAATCTAATTTAATATTTTTTATTCTATTTTCTCAATCAATATTTTAATTGATTATAAATCTTTATAGCCTNCTATACAACCCTAAGTTAGTAATAAGATGGTTAAGATATACCTTGAAAAACGACATGTAATGATTGTCATTCTCAATTTGTGTAGGGATGGATTGAAGTGTGGGATCTTCAGGCTTAACTATCTTAGAAGCTAAACTTATAAGTGCATTCAGACCAATGGAGAAATATCTGCTGATAGTCTCCAATGAATGTTGAAATCGCTCCATGCCTCCTCTAATGGACTCATTTTGAGATAAAATATAGAGTGTAATTGCTAACACTTCTCTTGATGTCATTCTAGNTTGCAACAAATTCCTGAACCTTGACTTCGCGATATAGGATAGCAAGCCAATCAATTCGGCACTTTCACAGGGCACTTCCACAGGGCATAAATGAAGAGTCTTACATACATAGAAGGTTTGGGGAGCCATGGCACACCTCCAGATAAAATTTAGAAGGCAACACTAACGTATAAAATCAAATTTCTGCCTTCTACCATACAAAATTGAAAAACTCTCCAGCACAATATTAAAATCAGAAGATAATTGCAAGGCAATTGACCTTAATTGACCGAACAACAAATACTTTAACATGAATACTTTAGCATGAATTTTTCAACAACAAATACTTTAACATCAGAAGATAACAGCAAATACTTTAACATGATTTTTTTACTCAACCAAACAACAAGCAAGTGACCATAATTGCAAGGCCTTCGAACTTAGCAATTTCTATACAGTTTCAGTACAAGGAAACAGAAGCAAGGGACCTAGTGGCCTTATAACCAAGCCCAATCACAGTCAAAACGACCTGTGGATTTCAACAAATTAATTAGGCTGTTCAAAAGCTGTTCGATGCATTACTTTTTATGTTCAAAAGCTGTTCTATGCATTACTAGTTGTTCCCTCAAAACCTGTGGATTTCAGCAAATTTAATAAGAATTATAGCTTAGTTGAAATCAAACTCCATTGTAATAAAAAATTGCATTACATTGTTTTACTCCGCAAAAGTACAAAAAATTGCTATTTGGAAAAACTGATATTGAACTTCGCCAAAGTACAAAAAATTGCTATTTCAAAAAAATGACTTTGAACTTCGCTATACAACAACTGCACCCACGAGAAGCAGTGTCATGATCGCACAATTTCGACCGCTATCTGGTCTCGCAATGTCGCAATTTCCCTTGCACCTTCACCTTCGTGCATGTAAGGATGTTATGATTCATCCTGGGGTATGAGACGTCCGACATGGAATTCAAATGCTTCTTGTGGAATATGATACAAGTTTTCATCTACAGATGCAAAATCTTCATCGGAGCGTGAGTGGTGTCGCCGTATGTAGTTATGTAGAGCCATTGTTGCCACAACTATCTTTACTTGCTTCGGAAATGGGTAGGTTGGCATGTCACGTAATATCACCCACTTCTTCTTCCATACCCCGAATGACCTCTCAATGACACCATGTAAAGAGGAGTGTCGTTTGTTAAAAACTTCATTTCTACCACGTGCAACCCCACTTGACCTCTTGAAGTCCGGAATGTGGTACCTCGTGTCGGCATAAGGCTTTAGATAACCCCTTTGTAAAGGATATCTGGCTTAAACGAGATAACACTTACCTGCACAAAATATATATTTTAGTAACAACTCAGAAATATCTGATATATTTGCTATAACAACGTACCAGGAGGGGGGTATGGGAAGTAATGAGTTCGACGTCTTGTTGCAAATTTAAAAACACGACTTCGTGAGCGCTGTATTCCCATCCGGTCATCACAAATGTAAAACACATATTAAAATCACAAATGGTCATCACATTCTGTGTGGGAGAACCACAATGTCCAATATAGGCTACTTTGTCGGTTCCAAATACACGTGCATCAACGTGAGTTCCATCAATAGCTCCTATACAATCCTAAATATCAAAATATTTCAATAATTAATGAATGAGAGTTTCAATATAAAAAATGTTTCAATATCTCTTATACAACCCTAAGTTAGTAATAAGAGGGTTAAGATATACCTTGAAAAACGACCTGTAATGATTGTCATTCTCAATTTGTGTAGAGATGGATTGAAGTGTGGGATCTTCAGACTTAACTATCTTAGAAGCTAAACTTACAAGTGCATTCAGACCAATGGAGAAATATCTGCTGATAGTCTCCAATGAATGTAGAAATCGCTCCATGGCTCCTCTAATGGACTCATTTTGAGATAAAATATAGAGTGCAATTGCTAACACTTCTCTTGATGTCATTCTAGTAGAGCCATTCAAACCATGATAGTGTTGTAGTTCGCAGAGCAGATCGAGGAAAATCTCTTTCGTCATACGAAACATGTTTGCAAAACGTATCGGATGGTCTTGTAATAACTCACCGACCCATTTATCACCAACATATGTTGATGTCATATATGGAGTTCGTTCGATGTATGTAAAGTAGTAGTCATATAACAAAGTAAGAATAAACACCATCTTTCTAACATAATGCAAATGTTCAGGATTCATTCTACCAAAAGTAGTTCAAAGACAATAGTTAATACCTTCAAACATTTAAAGACATCTAGATGCAACAGTACAACCAGTACAATCAATACAATAAGTATTGAGAAAAAACATCCAGTTAAATATAAAGAGTGAAATAAAAGAAGTGCTAGGAAAACAAATAGCAATCCACGTTACAACAATACAAACAATTTTGAAATAACGAAACGATAAGCTTTCTAAACATTTAGTTCTCCATGAAGGAACGTAAGAAATCAACTTAATATTCTGCCAACAACTTCACAAAAATTCTCTACGGATTGAATCTTGTAGTAACTTAACACAGTTGAGATAAATTTTCTGTCTTCCTTCACCTCAGGATGTGTATTTAGGATTCGAAAACACCCCTCAACCGATACATCATGTGATGCTACCATTAAGATAAAAGAATCCAAAGATTTCGTATATTTATAAACAAAACCAAATTAGATAAAGTGAAGGCTAGATTAAAGTGAAGGCTAGATTAATGCCACAAATTAGATAAACCAATATTACAAAATAAAACATGAGTAACATCCTCATTTTATTTACAAGGACGAATCNAATAACGAAACGATAAGCTTTCTAAACATTCAGTTCTCCATGAAGGAACGTAAGAAATCAACTTGATATTCTGCCAACAACTTCACAAAAATTTTCTACGGATTGAATCTTGTAGTAACTTAACACAGTTGAGATAAATTTTCTGTCTTCCTTCACCTCAGGATGTATATTTAGGATTCGAAGACACCCCTCAACGGATACATCCTGTGATGCTACCATTAAGATAAAAGAATCCAAAGATTTCGTAGAATATTCATAACAAAACCAAATTAGATAAAGTGAAGGCTAGATTAATGCACAAATTAGATAAACCAATATTACAAAATAAAACATGAGTAACATCCTCATTTTATTTACAAGAACGAATCACATAAAATTAGATAAAATAAATGAATATTTCATCACATCTCCGTTCATCTACCTCTCCTTGCAANGACGAATCACATAAAATTAGATAAAATAAATGAATATTTCATCACATCTCCATTCATCTACCTCTCCTTGCAAATGAAAAAATCCTTAATGTGAAGAAGAGGAATAAATGGGCGAGGAAGAAGTTTTACCTTCCGAGAATGCCAAGAAGGAGCTCGCCGACGAGNTTAATGCGAAGAAGAGGAATAAATGGGCGAGGAAGAAGTTTTACCTTCCGAGAATGCCAAGAAGGAGCTCGCCGACGAGGAAGAGCAGGCCGAACGGAATCAGTGAGGGCAGACCTAAAAATCGGGGATGAGATTCTCATGGAAATATTTAAGACGGAAGAAGAGATGAATGTGAGGGGGTAAGATCGAGATTTCTTACCAAAGTCTGAGCGGAAGCTGCCGTTGGCGGAGCGGAAAAGGAGCAAGGTTTCCTCGGCGGAGGCGACAGAGCGGAGATTTGGCGGAGGAATACCTAAGCTTCGGCGGAGGAAGCGTGGGTCTTCGGCAGAGCGGAGGAACAGCGAAGAGTCGGCGGCGCGCAAGACTGAGCAGTGCTACGGGCGCGAGGAACAGCGGAGATGAAGGCAGAAGAGTTCGAATAATGTTTTAGGGCTAGAGGGCGTAGGCGTAAAATATCCCCAATCGAGCGGTCGAAAAGCTGATCGCGGGTCGATCGCGGGTATCGACCCGCGATCAGCTTTTCTCTAATCGAAAACGGGTTTATTTTATAAGCTGCGCGATGCTTACGGTGCGGTAAGCTGCCCCGAACGGCCCTTAAAAAAACATGTTTTAGATGCCGCTTCAAAATTTGGTCTAAAGGACGAGAATTTGCAAACCATCACCAATGCAACCCTTCCCGCCTTGAAGCAATGCTCTTCTTCTTCCAAATCCCAACCAGTCATCGCATCTCTCTGCTGTACTTCCCCAAGCTCAAACATCACTCCTTGTTTCTCCGCCATTTCTTTCAAGATCGAATTTTTTCGATTGCAGTATCTCGTTACTCCTCTCTACTCAACACACCAGCTCCAATTCTTCACCACGAATCAAGCAACGCTGCCACGGATTCTCCCTCTGGAATCGTGGGCACAGTCTTCAATTCGGTCTGTAAGTCCTACGATGAAGGAGATAAAAGCCTTCGTTCTCTTCACGTCGATCTCAGCATCGAGCAGGCGGTCGCTGTCGTTGTTCTTCTCACCGATCGAGAGGGATCCGTTGCTGCGCTCGGTTTCTTCCACTGGGCGATTATCCGCCGGAATTTCAGACACTCGATGAGGTTTTATATAGCTACAGCAGAATCTTTGGTCGCCAGAGGGAACTTTGAAAAGGCACAGGAGGTCATGAGATGCATGGTCGAATGCTTCGCCGAAATTGGGAGGTTGAAGGAGGCATCCGACATGGTCTTTGAGATGCAGAATGGAGGCTTGCCCCTTAGCATCCACACCATGAATCGGATTCTGAGAATAGCATCAGATTCAGGCTTGGTAGGACTTGCACAACACGTGTTTGGTGAAATGTCTGAGAACCAGCTTTCCCCTGATATGCATAGTTTTAAAACCATGATCATTGCTTGTTGCAGGGAGGGACTTGTTGGAGAAGTTGAGAAATTATTCATAGCGATGGAGGCGAGAGGATTCCCGGTGGACAATGTGACATGCACATTAATTGTAGATGCATTTTGCAAGAAGGGTTTATTCAAAAAGGTCTTTTGGATGTTTGAGAAAATGTGTGAAATGGATGTTCCTCCCAATGTGATCAACTACACTGCTTTGATCAATGGGCTTTGCAAAAAAGGCAGCGTGAAGCAAGCCTTTCAGGTTTTGGAGGAAATAGTTGGGAAGAAGATGAAGCCAAATGTTTATACACACACCATATTGATTGATGGGCTGTGCAAGATTGGATGGACTGAGAGGGCTTTCAGGCTGTTTATGAAGCTTATTAGGAGCAATTTATACAAACCAAATGTCCATACCTACACTGCAATGATCAGTGGGTATTGCAGAGAAGGAAAAATTAATAGAGCAGCAATGTTGTTTTCAAAGATGAGAGAGCAGGATTTGCTTCCAAACACTAATACATTTACTACTCTGATTGATGGGAATTGCAAACAAGGAAATATTGATCGGGCTTTTGAATTATTGGATGAAATGAAGAGGATGGATTGCAGTCCTACCATTCATACATATAATTCAATGGTTGATGGCCTTTTTAAGAAGGGGAAGGCTAATGAGGCACATAAACTGATTCAGGATGCTCTACAACAGGGGCTGGAGCTTGATAACGTTACATACACAATTCTGATCAATGAACACTGTAGAAGAGGCAGGATAGCTCAGGCTCTTGAGTTGTTGGATTGGATGGTTGAAAATGGTTACCAAGCTGATATCAAAACATTTACCATTTTGATTGCTGGTTGTTGCAGACAAAAAAGAATGGAAGAAGCTGAGAAGTTGCTAAGTGATTGCCTCAAGTTGGGACTTAAACCAACCAAGCAAACTTACACATCCATGATTTCTGGGTATTGTAGGGATGAAAAGACACAATCTGCAGTGAGGATATTTGAGAAGATGATTCAGGAAGCAATTGTGCCTGATTCAGTTACATATGGTGCTCTGATAAGTGGGCTTTGCAAAGATTCTAGATTAGAGGAGGCAAGAGCATTATATGAATCTATGTTAGACAAGGGTTTAGTTCCATGTGAGGTTACCAGGATAACTCTAGCGTATGAATTTGCTAAGAGAGAAAAAAATGGAATTGCTATGCTGGTGTTAGAAAGACTGGAGAAAAAGCATTGGGTACAAGCAGCAAATATCCTGGTTAGAAAGCTGAGTTCTGTTGGGAATGTTGATGCAGCAGTCTTATTTCTTAACAAGCTATTAGATGCTGATTACAGTGTGGATCACATAACATATACTGCATTTCTGAATGGGTGCTATGAGAATAATAGATACTCTGTTGCTTCAGATATTTCAGGGAGGATTTCTGAGCAAATCAGTGGAAATCATGATCTGAAGGATGAAATCACATAAATGAGACTTTATATAAGTTCTCTTATAGGCCTTGTTGAGGGAGCCAAGGAAACTTGATGCTCGAGATCTTCGGGCATTCGGATTGGCTGTCAGATTTTGGAATGCTATGAAAGCATCAACATGGACGTGGCATCAATCCTCTGTTCTTGATGGAAATTTAAGCATTGTTGCCTTCCTTCTAAATGCTAAAGCAGCTAACTACACTGCAACTGCTGAAACACAATGTTTGTATGTCAGTGACAGAACAGGTGGTCAAATTTATGCTTTAAAGAGATTCATGAGCTAGACTTTATAGGGAATGTGCTGAAGCTTTGGAAGCTCAAATTTTTAACTAACTCAGACCTACTATCATCGAAATCATGCTTGTTTAGAGAAGAATGTTACAACTAATGTGACCTGGAATCAGTTATAATGGAAAACATAAACCAAGGCGGCTAAATGTGGTTTCGCTACTTAAATCTTTTCCTCAGACACAAGTTTTCTCCAAGAGCTCTGAGAATATCAGAAGCGGGTGTACCTACTCTCTTTTCAAATGAAAAAATTGTCTGTTTGCTTTGGATTTACAGAAAATTTGTCCTCCTTCTTCTCCAAATCAGTGGAAATCATAGAGTTCATTTAAAACTTAATGAATTAAAAATGGATCTTGCGATCGTNTAAGCAGTTCCCTTGGGGTTGTTCTTGCAGAGCCGTGAAACCCATGATTGATCCGGAGTTCATTTAGGAGATCTGAAATATTTCTTGTGTCATACAGAACATATTAAAGAACCGTGTTGGATGGCCCCGTAATAACTCACCAACCCATCTATCTCCTACTTGAGTTGAAGTCATACATGAGTTTCGGTCAACCTATTTGAGATAGTAATAATACAATAAGGTCAGGGTAAACGCGACCGTGCGTATGTGGTGGATATCTTCTTCATTCATACTACAAAATTATTAAAAATTAAATGAATTACCTGTAGTAATAAGAACAGAAGTATGCTATGAAAGATAAATAGAACACATGAACTTTGGGGAAAATAAAAACAATATATAACAAAATTGGCCACACATAAAGAACAATCACATAGAAAGGTCAAATGTCCAAAACATCAACAACGGAGATTAAAAAAATGTGCTTAACATAAACATAACATAGAAGAATAGAAAATAAAGTCCATTAATAACTCAAATATTCAGACGTCCATAAAAGATCGCAAGTATTTCACACGGTATTTCGGTTCCAACTTCATAAAAAACTGTCTGATGGTTGGATCTCGTAACACCTTCACGTATTGAATGTAGTCATCATCGTCTGCCTTAACATCTAAATATGTATTCAAAACCTGAAGACACTCATCAATTGAGTTGTCCTGCGAAGAAGAAGACCGAGCTTTACATGTTTCAACAAGTGCATCTATAGTGCCTTTAATGAAAGCAACCCCTTTGTTCTTCTTTTCTACCCTGGGACGCTTGGGCACACTTGTGGATTAAACATCTATGTGAACATGGCTAGGGCAGTCTCCTGAATCACCCATCTGCACGGTATCCATCTCTTGGACTGAGCTGCTCAACCCTATATCATTTGGGGTAAACGCATGAGTTCCTGTAGCGACAACCCTAGTGAATATTTCATCTAGTTTTTCCTCCACTACTGGATCAATGCCAACGAATTTAAATTTTTTTGCTGACAGCACTGCCTGTTATAGATAACAAATGTGCATTAATAAAATAATGACAGGTCAATACGAAATTAGATTAAACATAAAATAAAAAGATTAAATTATATACCTGTAGTTTTCAGCCCACCATTCTTCTGGTGTATCTATTGTGCGCTTAACTGGATCCCAGCCCATTCCTGTTGATCCCTGTTTTAGTTCTTTCCATAGTTTCCAATCCTTCTTTAACTGATCCCATTTGTTCTTCATTTTCATGCGATCGTAATCTCTTCCAGTTATTTCTTTGAATTTTACTAAAATATTTTGTCACCCTTTTTTGTTAAAAAATGTAGTGGGTCTATTTCCCACCTCAACCTCCCTTACACATAAATCACAAAAGATTATAGTAACTTCTCTATCCCACATGGCTGATGTTCTAGCCTCTCTAGCTTTACTCATTTAGTTCTGTCAGATTAATGGATAAGCATAAAATGTTTCTTTTTATGACAAAAAAATCACAAAACAAAAGAATAATGTAAATATCTACTTTGAGAAATGTAAATATGAAAAATGGCTTGCTCTGGTATGAAATAGCATGAACTATNAAGATCCAGCTTCGACGAGAGACCGAGGACAAGATCCGACTTCAACGGGAGGGCAAGGAGGAAGATACGGCTTCGAACAGGGAGAGAGGTCGCGGAAGAGGAAGGAAAAAGGAAAAAGGCTAACGGGNCTTAATATTTAAATCTCCACAATTTGTGCCAATTTAAAAAAATTTAATTATGAGTCAAATTATATGCTTGGAGCAATTTTGAGCTTAGGGTGGCTATCTAAAAAATGATTTGAGACTGACTTAAAAAAGAATATGTATGTTATTTTGTTATTAATCTATGGCAAAAATTGCTCAATATAATTGTTCTTTATCATAAGTTAGTTGAAAGAAAAGTTCAATTTTAATATCAATAACCAAAAAATTTCACCAAGTTTAAAACTTTTTTAATTCAGAGCGAGCTCAAAATACATCAAACCAGTTGAACTTGAAATTTACTTTTAGCTAGAGGCAAGCTGACCCGAATATTTTTAGCTCGAACTATTTTTTTGCATGCCAGAAGATTTATTGTTGTATAGTGATTATTTATTGTCTTAGCTTTGTACCAAAATCCAAGAGTGTGTGTTGGGTGTGTGTTGGATTTTCATACAAATATTCGTAGGTCAAAGTGTCTGGCTTTGGGAGATGCATGAGTTGGGATTACATCTATAGTTCATAGAGGCTGGAGTTGGGAGTAGCATGAGTTTGGGCTAACGTTTATAGACCACAAAGGCTGGAGTTTGGAGTTGCATGAGCTATGATAACATTCGTTGGTCACAAAAGGTCAAAGTTGGGAGTTGCATAAGCTGTGAACCATGTAGACTGTAGTTGATCACATAGGTCATAGTGGGGGGCTGTAAGAAGAGAATTTCAAGAGTCCGGAGAACTCTTTATATCTCAAGTACAACAGTTTTAAGCAATTATGATAGGGTGCTTTGTTACCCTCTCTTCGGTTGGTGTCATTGCACCATATGCAAGGCATATCGTTGCACCGTATGTTAAGCATATCATTGCATAGTATTCGAGGTGCATTGTTTCAACTTTTTTGAGGTGTGTTCCTTCATAAGATGCTTTGTTACTTTGTATGGCTTGTCATCACTCCTCACTGTCCTTTGTTACTCCACAGTGTACGTCATGACTCCATATGAGACTTCATCACAATGAGCAAGGGGTGGTCGACGAGGACCGATGACAACCGATTAGTGGTGGTCAAAGGTGGTCGGCAGTTGTAAAAGCAGTTGGCGTTTACTGGACATTCAATGTAGAACATTGGACCCCGGTTCCTTCTCAAAGCTCCAAACTTTAGTCAATTCAAGGTTTAAGACTTGGTCTCCTCTCAAAGGAGGGGTAGGGCTCCATTTATAAAGTCTGGGAGAGACCTCTCTGTAAATAAGAAAAGAATTCAGACCGCCGCCTAAGACGGTCCAGACAGATCCCCTTGATATTGCGTTGTCTTGTTGACATTTAAATGTCTTAACAATGTTCAAATTGAGTGATCTTTGGCTCATTGGATTTGTCTCGCCAAGCCGCTCAATTAGTCTATAATCCTGTAAGATTTAGGATCTGTTTAACATTCAAATCGGGCACCAGAAACTTCCATATATAGCTTAATGGCTTGATTTGACTCAAATTAGATCAAGTTGGTGTCATCATGTTCGTCGTCAAGCTGGTTAATTTGACTATAAGTTTACTAAAACCAGAGTTCTAGAAGATTTTTATTGAAGTTTGAACGTTTTTTACTCAAAAATTACCTCAATCTTCAAGTCATGCTCGAGATTCATATCAGACGATGAAAATTTATTGTTGACATATTAATATTCAAATAANCCAAACGGGCCCTGAGTGATCTTTGGCTCATTGGATTTGTCTCGTCAAGCCACTCGATTAGTCTATAATCCTGTAAGATTTGGGATATGTTAACCTTCCAATCGGGCACCAGAAACTTCCATATATAGCTTAATGGCTTAATTTGACTCAGATTAGACCAAGTTGGTGTCATCATGTTCGTCATCGAGCTGGTTAATTTGATTGTAAGTTTACTAAAATCAGAGTTCTAGAAGATTTTTTATTGAAGTTTGAACGTTTTTTACTCAAAAATTACCTCAATCTTCAAGTCATGCTTGAGATTCATATCGGACAATAAAAATTTATTGTTGACATATTAATATTCAAATAACACAAACTATTATTTGACTTCATATAGGAGGTTGCGTCTTTAGACTTTTTCAGGACACCTAAAAGTTAAAAAATCAATGATTCAAAATTTTAGAGAAAACTCTCAAATGTTAAAAATCAAGATTTTTTAGATTAATGAGGAAAAAAATTTAATACTTGGAGAATTTCTTCAGGGTGAAGAGTGTGAGTATACCTAAGAAGTTTTTTTTTAATTAATTTATTTATTTTTGTGTGTATTACAATGAATTTATGCTTCTTATTGAAATTTAGTTTTGGAATAAAAAAAGATGGATGCACTCTTTGAATTTGTTATATGTACTTGTGTATTGTTTGAACTCTTAGAACGATCTATATGATGGCAGATGGGCATGAGCTAGAGAATGATAAAACTATTTAATTTCTTGTAAGAAATTCTTTTAAGTTAAAAGAAAATTTTAAATTAAATATAAGATGATCTAAATTTTGATTTCAATAAATTGATGCTGAATTGAATATCTCAACAAGATAAACCTATATGATCAAAAGTGGTTCCATCATAAGTCCTAATAAATCATAATTAAGTAACCCAATATGATAGTTTTTGAGACATTAACTAAATGGTTTAAAATTCTCCAAATCTTACATCATTATAGTCAAATCAAGTGTCTCGAAAAAAAAAATCTAACCAGCTCAAATACTCAATCGCAAGGTTATTAAGTCATGTACATGTTCAATAAATAGTCAATGATCAAAGAAAATAAACTGAGCGGCTGAAAAAGAAATTTACCATGTTGGCCCAATTAACAAAAATGTCAGAGGGTCCTGACCATGAAATTAGAAAGAGTTTGACAATCTAAAAAACTTTAAACTTATGCCCGAACATTAATGATCGTCATTGGTAATCATCGTGATTCAATTATTATAGATCGTTCATTGTCACCAATCTATCATCGTCCAACTAATGTCATATGACTCCTATTATTATATAACTGTTGTTACTTATTGATTGTCACCCAATTGTCTTTCTTCAACAATCATTGCCTAATTGTCATTATTTGATCGTTATCACCTAATCATTGCATCCTAATAATTTTAACCCATCATTGATTCCCAACCGTTGTTATTTGACTACCACCACCTGATCATCATTCTCGCCCTCCACTACTATTAAAACATTCACTTGACACCAAATAAGTGCTCCTAACTTTGTGAGTCCTTTTTATAATCTCATGCATATAATGAATTATTTCAACTAGACTAAATTTCATGATTTTTTTTTCTTCTTAAATCCTTTTTCACATCAAAATTTTAGTTTCTTGTATGCTCTTTCCATTTATCTATTTGTATACGAGACTTTTATGAAAAATTAAAATGTAAATTATTCTTGTGAATTTTCTAGCATCCAACCTACTCAAAGTTCAAACGCAAAAAAATATAGGAAATTTTATATATACCTTGCTCCAACATTAGTTATACATCTAATTCTATGTTTTTCCATTTGATTATGGTTTGTTTGAGTTGCAGCATTACCGGTGCATTGGATTGTCGATACAAGGATTTTAGAAATGCAGTCGTTTGCTTGGAAGAAATTGATATTCAAATGAAGTAGTTTTGTTTTTGAAATTCAACCATTTGTTCATTTTCTCTGAATTTAGAATATGTTTGAGTTGGTCAAATTCCAAAAACACAGCTTAAAGTAAAGTATAGATGGTCTTCGACTGCTACCAGCAGCCGCCAACCACCACCACTCATCATCACTACTACTTGTTGGCCACCACAGTCGGACTTCTCTGCCAGCCACCCTTATTGTCGCAAGCCAACAACATTTGCAGCCACTATCGTCTGCCATCGCCAATCTTCATCTCCGACCACTATAGTCGCTCTTCCCCATCAGCCACCACAGCCAACCACCCCTCCAATAGCAGTCGTCGAACACCCCTCTGGTTGCCTCCACCGACCACCCCTTTGGTAGCCGATGTCGGCCACCTCTCTGGTAGACGTCGACCACCCTTCCGGTAGCTGTCGCCAGCCACCCCTCTGATAGCCATCATCCCATTGCATGCCAGCATTGTCGACCACTACAGTCAATTGTCTTCTTAAACTACCACGGTCGTCCTCTACCGTTTGCCACCACCTTTGTGCAGTCCCGCTGGTAGCCGCCACCAACCACTGTTGATCATCGACATCAAAAAACACTTTACTTTTGAAATACAATATTTTTATATTACTTCAAATCAAATGAAAATATGAAAAAAGAAGAAAGCAAACTAAGTTTTTTTGTGAAATTTTTAATTAAAAAGGGTTCATACTCATGTGACATCAATCAAGTTATTTTTTCAACATTTCTCTTATAGAACCAACACTATTGTTGAGAACTAAGGACAAAAGTTTCTGTTTATCCTTTGTCTAGGTCATAAGAAGAACCAAAAACCCTATACAGTTAAAATTCTGTTAATCATACAACTTTTTCCAGGATTCTTCATATCCTCATTTCTAGATTGCAAAACCCTAATGCTTATATGCCTATTTCATTATATTTTTTGTTTAGCTTACTCATTCTTTTAAGTGATGAGCAGAAGTTCTAAATCACAATGGATTTTAACATTTTATTGTGTCTAAATTGAACTAAATTAATTCTAAAAGTTGATTCATCAACATATAAAGTTCATGCACAGAAAATGCGTCAAGGGAATAAAATTTCATAGTATAAAACAATATGAAAATTACATGCCTCACATCACAGGGCATGAAACATAATCAATCACAATGCACGAGAAAAAATGCAAAAGAAATTTATTACAGGCATAATAAGGATTGCAGTGATAAAGGTCCAGAACACTCACCCATAGTCAAGTGGTCCTTAGCAATACACGATGCTCCTCTCTATTCAATATAAGCTCTCACAACTCTCCTCTCACATAAGGCAATCACCTAAACTCGCAAACCCTCTAGAACTAATAAGAAAACCTCAACAAACAAGCATGAAAAGAGAAAAGAAAAGCTACGTTAGAAGTTCTCTCCTTCAATAAAGAAGAAGAGAACTTTAGGGTTTACATTTAAACCCTCAAATCTACTTAGAGAGACTTCAAAGTATACCTCCAAATATCTTTAATATTGCCCTAGCAGCCTCTATATTAAAGAAGTCTCAAAAAGGCATGAAAGACTTGTCAGATCAAATTTTGGTCGTTTGATGGTGTGACTACACCCGAAACCATTGTGGTTAAGCCTGATATGGTGTAGTCACACCCAATTATGGTGTGGTTATGCCAAACATGGCCTACTCACACACAGATCAGTGTGGTTACGTCAGTCATAGCTCTTATTTTTGTTTTGATTTTTATTTGTGTGTTTGACACCCGTAATGTGAAAAACACAACAAATAACCTTCTATAAGCATAAAACTGTGATAAATAAGAAAGAAAATATTATATTTAATCTAGTTAAATCATGTAAGTATCTCTCGTATCAAGCCGCCAAATAAATCTCTCATCTAAGCCCATCCAATTTTCACATCAAAGTCATTCAAGATAACAAAGCCAAAACTAAATCCAAGAGACATCAAGCCATCAAATCTATCTCATTTAAAGATAAATCCAAGCCACCTCAAGTGAAGCATAAATGAAATTAAAATCAAATTCATCCAATTCAAACCAAATTCACTCATAGCCAAACCAAACTGAGTCCAATTAGCCACCAAGCTCAACTCAACATATTAAGCTCTACACCATAATCCAACCAAGCAAAACTAAGCCCCCAATGGATTCTAAGGTCCATAAATGTCACTAGCTCAAGAGCTCCCCATGCATGAAATCACCCCAATTCCCTTAGTGAAACTCTTTTGAATGGCTTCCAAAATCCTTGGTCAATACTAGCCTTCAATTCCTCATCATTTCCAATCTATACCGCCACTAGTCTCCCATCAAGTTTAGCAAGATGAAATATGACTCAACCTGATTCTCCATCTCCACTCAAAAATCATTTAAACTAACCACTCTCAAAGCTTCATAGACCATCCAAACCATCTCCTCAATAAAATTGCCACCTTCCTGAGCCCTCCTTCACCATTTTAGACCAAACCAAGGGAGTATACAAGAACATAAAAATACGCAAGCTCAAATCAATTTCACTGAACCACCCAACTGAGGATTCCATTTGGATTAAGGTATACTTCAAATTCTTGTATTTAGGCCTTAGTTGTGGTCATTTTTTAAAAGAACCTTCATTGCATGAAAAATTGACTGTAAGATATGGCTCTGAGGATCTAAAAACCCTTCTAACCAGGTGAGATAGTTATATCACTCAAAGTGAGCACTTTCTTTAGATAGGTTGCATTCATTGTTCATTTGTGGATGATGAATAGATGCCGTCCATTGCCTTGTATTCAGAGTGGATTGCACAATTAAATAGTTAGAAGGAATCATAAATTATTTCACACACAAGATCGAGGCTAGCATGCATCCCCAATCATTGTATACAAACCACAGAGCGACACGTAGGGGCTTAGTGACACCATAAGTTGAGCTTTGACAGCTGAGTTGGATAAGTAATCAATTCAATATTTATGTTCCATGGGTTATGTAACTAAGGGAATTTGTTGGTTGACCTAACTGATTTTCAATGTTTCTTATGGTTTCAGCTTTACTCTACAGTTGATTCCCTATCTGCAATACTACTTCCTCTAAAAACAACTTCTTGTCCTTAAACTGTTGATTTTGGTTAAAGCCAAGTGGGTAAGGAGATCTCAAATTGGTACTACTTTTAATATCCCAATTCCCCCAATGGATTTGCTTGATTATTCCCCGACTATTGATTTCTCATCCCTTGGCTATTATTGTTCCAATTAAAATTGGGATGATTTTTCTAACCGAGATTATATGTATTGGAATAATGGTTATTAAACCTATATTTAATAGCATTTAGGGTCTCGAGAGACAAATCACTAGGATCCACCCATTATCCGTATGAACTCTCCTTTATTACTAGTGATCCTTTTGGGTGATTTAACCCTAACTGATCTAGCTTTTTAGAGAGCTGCTACTTGAGAAGTCAAAATTGAAAGAACATTTGTGCATGAATGATGGCTACCTTCCTATGGTTGACTCTATCAAAAGGTCATTGGAAGTTATTCGTAGTGATCTCCTCAAACAAAGAAAAGGCCTCATCAAAAGGTTTTGACAGAAGAGAACCACCTACAACAGCATCTATGATTGACCTAAGAGATCCTACCAGGTCATTGTGTAAAGTACGAATAATTAACATGTCAGGTAATGCATGGTATGGACATTTCCTAAGAAGTTCCTTAAACTTTTGTCATGCGTCATAAATAGATCCGCCTCCAAAAAGAAGTAATGGCATTCCTCAGTTTGACCATTTTAGAATGTGGAAAATGCTTTGCTAAGAATTTCTAAGCAAGCTCGTTTTAAGTTCTAATTGATCAATGAGCTAAGGAGTTTAGCCACATTTTAGCTTTATCACTCAAGGAGAACGGGGAAAGCCTTTGCCTCATCACATCGTTGAAGACACCATTGTAGCGAAATGTGGCATAGAATTTTAAAAAGCTTGCTAAATGGAGATTAGGTTCTTCTGAAGGTGTCCCCCAAATTGCTTCTTCTGCATCATTTAGATGATGACAGACTAGCAGAGGTGTGGATACTAAGATGGATTTTGTCTACTATAGGGTTGGCATAGTCATTTAACGATCTATGCATGTCATAATGTTCAGGGGCCTTTGGGTTATTTTGTGGATTATTCGCCATCTCTCCAAAATTTGTTGAGTTTTTTTTCTATTTTTTTTAACAATTTTTTCAAGTGCAAAGTCATAGGGTTTAAGGTATAATGATCCATCACTATGCATATACTAACTAGGTTCACTAACAAAGAGACAATAAGTGAAAGAGAATAAAAATAAACAAAATAAAAGCATACCACAAATATTATGCAGCAAAAAGCCAAGAATCACGTGCACAATTAAGCAAATATAAATAGAGTATTTTTGAAATTTTATAACAAAGACAAAACAATTTAAATACAAGGAATAAAAGAACAAAATTTTCAATTCAAAGACCTACAAGTTCAACTAAAATTTTCCTAAATCAAATTCACCATCGTTCCTTGACAATGATGCCAAAAAACTTGACACTCACCAAATGGTGTGAAGCACATGTGACTCACACAAGTATATGGGAGGTATCAGTAGAACTGGGATTTAAGATTGGTTATCATTCCCACAAGGAACAAGATGAATTTTAAGGAAAAGTTATAGCCGATAGTTGTCAATCATAGCCTAAAAATTTTNCAAATTTTCAATTCAAAGACCTACAAGTTCAACTAAAATTTTTCTAAATCAAATTCACCATCGTTCTTTGACAATGATGCCAAAAAACTTGACACTCACAAAATGGTGTGAAGCACATGTGACTCACACAAGTATATGGGGGGTATCAGTAGAACTGGGATTTAAGATTGGTTATCAATCCCACAAGGAACAAGATGAATTTTAAGGAAAAGTTATAGCCGATAGTTGTCAATCATAGCCTAAAAATTTTGATTTGAAAGTTCAATTTTTTTAAAAAAACTATTCAAAAGTTATGAAAAATAGTTTCGTCCTAACAAGCAAGAAGATTATTTTAAAAATTCAAGGTTTGACAAACTTCCCCTTTGGATTGGTTTAGTGAAGAATAAAATTGAGGTTATTCTTTAAGCTCAGTGCCAATCTGGAGCAAAGTCTTTCTTATCTCCTTTCGGTAGTCTAAGAAAGATTAGCTATCATGAATTTAGTTCCCTAAATTTTAAGATTCGATCAAACAAAAGAAACTCTCTATTGATTGCATAAATCAAGGGTAATATCCCTATTCCAATGAATTTATGAGGTTAACTCTTTTCGTTGTACAACAGACCCTCCTAGATTCTAGAATTTACGAAAGATTTTAACTACTCCACTAACCAAGTATAGTGTAAATTAATTTTAAGAGTTAACGCAACACTTTAAGATCATTTAAGTTCAAAAAATAAAAGAATTCTCAATTTTTATCCTACCACATTCTCAATTTAAGGAAGAAACACAAGGAACTATTCACAACTCATGATAAAACACATCAACACAATACTTGCATTAAGAAAGTAAATCATACACCAAATNATTCCCTAAATTTTAAGATTCGATCAAACAAAAGAAACTCTCTATTGATTGCATAAAATCAAGGGTAATATCCCTATTCCAATGAATTTATGAGATTAACTCTTTTCGTTGTACAACAGACCCTCCTAGATTCTATAATTTACGAAAGATTTTAACTACTCCACTAGCCAAGTATAGTGTAAATTAATTTTAAGAGTTAACGCAACACTTTAAGATCATTCAAGTTCAAAAAATAAAAGAATTCTCAATTTTTATCCAACCACGTTCTCAATTTAAGGAAGAAACACAAAGAACTATTCACAACTCATGATAAAACACATCAACACAATACTTGCATTAAGAAAGTAAATCATACACCAAATCTCTTACAAAGAAATCCACAGATAAAATAAACTTGATTGTACTTATCTTCTTCCCAAGCAATATGGTGCAATGATTCTTTAACACCAAGTAGAAAATATTCTCCCAATCTCTCAAACACAATTGCACTCAATTTCCTTAAAGAGTTTGGCCTTCTACTTCAATTCCGCTAAAAATATGGCAGTAGAATGGTGGAAGAGCCCCCTTATTTTNCCTAAAAGAGTTTGGCCTTCTACTTCAATTCCGCTAAAAATATGGCAGTAGAATGGTGGAAGAGCCCCCTTATTTTATCTTCATGCCTTTTATATTTCTTCCCCTCAATTCAAATTTTGAACTGCCAAAATTTTCATTTTTTGGGNAATTTATCTTCATGCCTTTTATATTTCTTCCCCTCAATTCAAATTTTGAACTGCCAAAATTTTCATTTTTTGGGTTCAAGAGCATAGGCGCAACTCACTATAAAAAATTTCAATAGGATCCACTGCCATGACACCACGATCGTAGCGCCTAGACGCCGGTGGCAATGCTTAGGCACCCATAAGGCGCCGCCATCTTTTTATCTTCTTAGGATTTTGCATCATTTGGGAGGGAACTGGTGCCTAGGATGTTGACCTCATTTTTGGTTGAGGTCTAGTTTTTCCTATTTAATAGCCTAGGTTCCAGCCATAAGAATTTCCTATTGACTATTCTTAGAGGACTAGAAAAGGAACACTCACCATTAGAAATTCACATACTCTTCTTTACTCAACTTGAAGTTCCACATGTTGGTCCGAACCTCTAGCACTTAATAGGTGGGGTCAATAAGGAAGAGCTCAAGGGGAGTCCCTCATAGGATGGTCAAGCCTTAAGACTAAACCTGAGTGATCTGGTTTTGGTGGGGCTAACTTGCACACACTACACTCTCTCACATACCCCATACCCTAGGACCACTTAGGTTGGTTTCCTGNAGGAAGAGCTCAAAGGGAGTCCCCCATAGGATGGTCAAGCCTTAAGACTAAACCTGGGTGATCTGGTTTTTGTGGGGCTAACTTGCACACACTACACTCTCTCACATACCCCATACCCTAGGACCACTTAGGTTGGTTTCCTGACTCTTTTTGAAAAGCTCATCTGGATCACCCTATACCCCTAGTCTTTGGCTAAGAGAGTTAGAACCAGCATATTGAGCATCCAAATGAGTCCTCACATGTCTCCTATTAGTTTGATATGACTTCATGGCTCACTGGCCCATTTTTGGCCTAAAATCACCAAATTATCAAAATACCCATTTTTGCCAAAAATCCCAAAATGCCCAAATTTGTTTAAAATTTTTTTTCAAATCACTCATCACTACCTAAATTTATCAAAATTCACCAAAATCACAAAAATCACCAAATTTCCAAAATTCCCCAAACATTGCCCAAAATTACCAAAATTCCCTTCATGACCTAAAAATTCCAAAAAAAACCAAAATTTCTAAAATAATCCCAAATATTCCCAATTTTAATTTTTTTATCATTAATTCGACCAGATTTGACCAATTTTACTCAATTTGTCCAAAAGCTCTAAATTGCCTGAAAGGCTCAAATGTCCCCAAATTAACCCCAATCTTAGCCCAATTGACCCCAATATTGTCTAGTTTCAATTCCAAATCAAAATTCAGCACCCTTAATTCAATTCTAAACAAAATTCAAGCCAAATTTGACTCAATTGCAAGCCCAATTTCGTTCAATTCAAAAAGGCCCAATTTTGACCATATGCCTAAATCCACCAAATTGGCCCACAAATTCAATTCAAAATCACTTGAAACTTTGGCAAATCCCTCATGAAATATTCCTACACCAAACTCAACATTAAATTATCCCAAATTCAATTTCAATTTCAAAANGGAGGGTTAGAACCAGCATATTGAGCATCCAAATGAGTCCTCACATGTCTCCTATTAGTTTGATATGGCTTCATGGCTTACTGGCCCATTTTGGGCCCAAAATCACCAAATTATCAAAATACCCATTTTTGCCAAAAATCCCAAAATACCCAAATTTGTTTAAAAATCTTTTCAAATCACTCACCACTACCTAAATTTATCAAAATTCACCAAAATCACCAAATTTCCAAAATTCTCAAAACATTGCCCAAAATTACCAAAATGCCCTTCATGACCTAAAAATTCCAAAAAGTTTCAAAAATTCTAAAATGATCCCAAATATTCCCAATTTTAATTTTTTATCATTAATTCGACCAGATTTGACCAATTTTACTCAATTTGTCCAAAAGCTCTAAATTGCCTAAAATGCTCAAATGTCCCCAAATTAACCCCAATCTTAGCCCAATTGACCCCAATATTGTCTAGTTTCAATTCCAAATCAAAATTCAACACCCATAATTCAATTCTAAACAAAATTCAAGCCTAATTTGACTCAATTGCAAGCCCAATTTTGTTCAATTCAAAAAGGCCCAATTTTGACCATATGCCTAAATCCACCAAATTGGCCCACAAATTCAATTTAAAATCACTTGAAACTTTGCCAAATCCCTCATGAAATATTCCTACACCAAACTCAACATTAAATTATCCCAAATTCAATTTCAATTTCAAAAGCCCAAGCCCACTACACTTAAATTCAAAAAGCATAAGTCCAAAGCCCACATGACAATTATTTCTTTGCATCATCCATTTGATTAAAGTATTTCCTAAAGTCCTAAATTCAAAATAAAAACATTACAAATCAAGCATCAAGCCAAACTCCACCAAAAATACCAAATAAATCCAAAATCCCTTCTCATGAAAATTAGTCNCATTCCTAAAGTCCTAAATTCAAAATAAAAACATTACAAATCAAGCATCAAGCCAAAATCCACCAAAAATACCAAATAAATCCAAAATCCCTTCTCATGAAAATTAGTCAAGCCAAAGGGGAGCCATGAAGCCACTCCTAAGCCATATGCAAGCCATGAGAGCCATGCCACATCATCAAACTACTAATGGCTAGAGGCCAAGCCACTTTCAAGTCTCTTTAAAAAGGTTTTTAACCCTTTTAATGAATACTCTAAACCTCATACTTAATCAATTCACTTGGATGGGGACTTCTCCACACCAATTTAGCTGATCCATCTGATCCTCTTCAGCCCAAGACCAACCGTGGTGGCTGAACCCAACCCAAACCTTGTCCTGACCCAATTTGACCCAAAATGACTCTTTTCCCATACTATTTCAATCCCAAACCTTTACACATGACCAACCCCAATTAACTTCACCAAAACCAAGCCCTGACCTCCCTGAGTGGGATGGTGACCTCTCCCTGGTCGGTCGGCCACCTTGGTGGCCAGAAAACCCTAATTCAAAAGATCCACCTATGCAAAAACTCAAAATTAAACCCATCCAAGCTGGCTCATCCCAATTAGATTTTTTCACATTGTTGGCATCCATATAAGAAACCTAGGACACCAACTAATTGCCCCTGGTGGACTCTCCTCCCCCTTCTATTTAAACCCCCCCCCTCCATGGCCAAAGGAGGAGAGCTTGAAATTCCTTTTGGAGACTCTGTGAAATTGCTTTCAAAGCTCCCTTAAGGCCCCTTGAGTTCAACCCAACCATCCCTAATCACTAAAATTCACTCCTCGAGCTCAATTTTGGAGCTCAATCCCTAGGCCAAAACAGGACATCCTCCAAACCTCCACCAAATTNCAATTGCCCCTGGTGGACTCTCCTCCCCCTTCTATTTAAACCCCTCCCCCCCTCCATGGCCAAAGGAGGAGAGCTTGAAATTCCTTTAGGAGACTCTGTGAAATTGCTTTCAAAGCTTCCTTAAGGCCCCTTGAGTTCAACCCAACCATCCCTAATCACTAAAATCCACTCCTCGAGCTCAATTTTGGAGCTCAATCCCTAGGCCAAAACAGGACATCCTCCAAACCTCCACCAAATTCAAATTAATTGCACCCACACCATCCCCACAGCAAGAGAAGAATATCCCCCACAAAAGCCCCCGATCACTAGAGCACCCTAAGGTGGACTTTGATCGAACCCCTAAATCAACTTTGGTCGAAATCATATCTAGAAGATTCACCAAGGCTTGAGGCTCCATCCCTAGGCTCTTAGAACTTCCACGAAGCTTCTACAAGCATCCAATTGANCATCACTAGAGCACCCTAAGGTGGACATTGATCGAACCCCTAAATCAACTTTGGTCGAAATCATATCTAAAAAATTCACCAAGGCTTGAGGCTCCATCCCTAGGCTCTTAGAACTTCCACGAAGCTTCTACAAGCATCCAATTGAGGCATCCCCTCTTGGACCAAGGTATTGAAAGTTAACCCTAAACCGAGCTTCATTTCACTCTCCATTCTCATAGAGTTGATTTAAGGGTCGATCAATAGTATAGATGTGTTCTCCTAGTCAAGACGAGTAATTTAAAGAAATTGCACTTGATTTGGTTGAGAATCAAGCAAAATATTAAGGTTTAAAAATTAACGGTTCTCGGGCTAGGGCATCAGGAACGATGATGGAGGAGCATCCAATCTTCTGTGTATTGCGTGGACTGTCCTGATGTGGTTGGACAACGCCGCGGTTCAAAAAGAGTAGGATGAATCATACAACGACACCCAGTCCCGTGGTGACACATGTTCATTTGACGCGTACAAGGATGATACATATAAGTAGAAAATTAGGAGCTTTTTTCTATTTATTTAATTCCCAAAACTTTAAAAATCTATAACTTTGTGTAGAAAAATCATAAAAATAAAATAAAAATATTCTATTGCTCAGTGAAGAGAGAAAAACAATGTGGAAACATTTTCAAATTTATTTGATGCGTATATTATTTTTAGTTAATTAAATGGTGTTTTCCTTATTTTAATTTGTCATTTTAATTGGCATTTCATAATGACTTGAGCTTTGGGGTTTTGATTCTATATGTTATTAGAATTCTTTTCATGATTTTTCCAAGGTTATGGGAGACCTCTATGCATATATATCTATTTTTCAAGTTAATGGTCCTTGTTTTGGTTTAAAAATTATAATAATTAAAATAATCATAAAAAATACAAAATTTATTCTGGTAGGTTCACTATGGTTAGAGGATCCTAGTAAAAAAATAAACTTAGTTTAAATCATTCAAAATAATTGTAATTATCACCAACCCTAAAAAATAAAATAAAATTAATTTGGAGTAATTATGAACGTAAATGGCATAAAAACTATTCCAAAATATAATTTAATATTAGGGGAGATCGCCATAAAAATTTCAAGTTAATTAGAGTTAATTTGGTCACTTAAATGGATTAATCAGGTGAAATGACATTTTTGACATTAAAATAATTATAATAATTAAAATACAATTAAAAATTACCAAAGTTGGTTTTTGGAGCTTCTTATAACCAGAGGAAAATAAAATTTAAATAAAATAAACACTTCATTTTTTAGCTAATTTTAAGCCTTTAAATAATTAAAAATTGATTAAAAATCATAAAAATCATTAAATTGTAAAAACACACTAAAATATCACATTTTACTTCTTGATAACTTAGAACCAATTAAAATAATTTTTCCAATTTTCTAAGTCAAGGTATTAATTTTAAGAGGCTTAAAAATGGATTTTCCATAATTTTTCACTAAAATAATTCTAATAACTAAAATATAAGTTAAAAAAATATGAAATTTATTTTTTTGGGTTTGCTGGACTCATAGGGATTTAATAAAAATATAAAACTTAATTTTCCATCTAAATATTATTTTATATTTAATTAATACTCAAAACAAACAAATAATTCTAATAATTAAATTAAACCCCTAAAATCATTAATTGTTTTTTTCAAGTGGTCCTCTAACCTAGATGAACTTTCAATAATTTTCTTCAGAACAGAAGTCTCAATTTGATGGAGTTATTAAATTTTCATTGAAAATCCCTATTTTTGCATTAAAAATAATTATAGAAATTAAATAAATTTAGAAAAATCACATTTTCTACTCTGATGTTTTAATTAACCCATGAGTTAGGTAACATAAAATTTTCAAGTCACTTGAGTCTAATTTAATGAATTATAAGGTATTAAGGCCTTAGGGGCAAAANCGGTTGGATAGCACCGCAGTTCAAAAAGAGTAGGATGACTCATACAGCCCAGTCCCATGGTGACACGTGTTCATTTGACGCGTACAAGGATGATACAGATAAGTAGAAAATTAGGAGCTTTCTTCTATTTATTTAATTTCCAAAACTTTAAAAATCTATAACTTTGTGTAGAAAAATCATAAAAATAAAATAAAAATATTCTATTGCTCAGTGAAGAGAGGAGAACAATGTGGAAACATTTTCAAATTTATTTTATGCGTTTATTATTTTTAATTAATTAAATGGTGTTTTCCTTATTTTAATTTGTCATTTGAATTGGCATTTCATAATGACTTGAGCTTTGGGGTTTTAATTCTATATGTTATTAGAATTCTTTTCATGATTTTTCCAAGGTTATGGGAGACCTCTAGGCATATATATCTATTTTTCAAGTTAATGGTCCTTATTTTGGTTTAAAAATTATAATAATTAAAATACTCATAAAAAATACAAAGTTTATTTTGTTAGGTTCACTATGGTTAGAGGATCCTAGTAAAAATATAAACTTGGTTTAAATCATTCAAAATAATTGTAATTATCACCAACCCTAAAAAATAAAATAAAATAAATTTGGAGTAATTATGAACGTAAATGGCATAAAAACTATTCTAAAATATAATTTAATATTAGGGGAGATCGCCATAAAAATTTCAAGTTAATTAGAGCTAATTTGGTCACTTAAATGGATTAATCAAGTGAAATGACATTTTTGACATTAAAATAATTATAATAATTAAAATACAATTAAAAAATTACCAAAGTTGGATTTTGGAGCTTCTTATAACCAGAGGAACCTAAGGAAAATAAAATTTAAATAAAATAAACACTTCATTTTTTAGCTAATTTTAAGCCTTTAAATAATTAAAAATTGATTAAAAATCATAAAAATCATAAAATTGTTAAAACACACAAAAATATCACATTTGATTTCTTGATAACTTGGAACCAATTAAAATAATTTTTCCAATTTTCTAAGTCAAGATATTAATTTTAAGAGGCTTAAAAATGGATTTTCCCTAATTTTTCACTAAAATAATTCTAATAACTAAAATATAAGTTACAAAAATATGAAATTTATTTTTTTGGGTTTAATGGACTCATAGGGATTTAATAAAAATATAAAACTTAATTTTCCATCTAAATATTATTTTATATATAATTAATACTCAAAACAAACAAATAATTCTAATAATTAAATTAAACCCCTAAAATCATTAATTGTTTTTTTCCAAGTGGTCCTCTAACCTAGATGAACTTCCAATAATTTTTTTCAGAACAGAAGTCTCAATTTGATGGAGTTATTAAATTTTCATTGAAAATCCCTATTTTTGCATTAAAAATAATTATAAAAATTAAATAAATTTACAAAAATCACATTTTCTACTCTGATGTTTTAATTAACCCATGAGTTAAGTAACATAAAATTTTCAAGTCACTTGAGTCTAATTTAATGAATTATAAGGTATTAAGGCCTTAGGGCAAAAGTGTAATTTTGGAATTTAAAGCTTAATTAATATTTAGGTTTAAATCAAGGGGGTAAATGGGTAACAAATAATCCTAATTAAAATATTTTGATGATTTAAACATAAAAAGGGATAAGTGGTAGTAACCAATCTCATTTTGATCTTATAAAGGGTAAATGTGTAATTTTTCAAAATTAATGAAATTTGGAAGAATACATAAGGGGATATTAAGGTGAGGGGTTTAATTTTAGAAGATCATAACTCACTGATTTTAACCCCCAACTAATTGTTTTGANTAAGGGGATATTAAGGTGAGGGGTTTAATTTTAGAAGATCATAACTCACTAATTTTAACCCCCAACTAATGGTTTTGAGATGATTTATAATTCATGACAAGGATTAAGAACATCAATATTAAAAACCTTTTTTCTTAAAATTGCAAATCTACCCATTATACCATAAGGGTTTAGTAGTGAACTAGGCTTAATCAAAATTTTGTCTGATGAGGTTTAGAAAATAACTTATAACTATNTGTTTTGAGATGATTTATAATTCATGACAAGGATTAAGAACATCAATATTAAAAACCCTTTTTCTTAAAATTACAAATCTACCCATTATACCTTAAGGGTTTAGTAGTGAACTAGGCTTAATCAAAATTTTGTCTGATGAGGTTTAGAAAATAACTTATAACTATATTAAAATCTTTCAAAACACTACAAGCTTATTTTCAAAAATCAAATTAATTAAATTCCTTAATTAAGTAAAGTTGCCCTCAAAAGGTCTTTACCTATATAATTCTTAAGTGAGATATCAAGTGATAATTACCCCACTTAAAAGATAATCAAAACATCATAATTCACCAAACATAAGGGTATTAATTGGATGAACAATATAGTAAACATAATAAAACCAAAACAAACTCAAGGTAATTTCAAGGACTATGAAAATGTCTAGGGTAATACCCGAAACCTTTTTCATAAGCCCTTGGAAATCTTGAAGAACAATTAGACTTATTATGATTTGCTTAATTGAATCATCCTTAATATTTAAACCCGCTAAGTTATGACATGGGATCTGGTAGACACAACTCAAACTTATATTTTCTAGTTTCCTTTATAAGCATGCTTTAATTCCTGCAAAATTATATATATATATATATATATATATATATATATATATATATATNTATATAGTAAACATAATAAGACCAAAACAAACTCAAGGTAATTTCAGGGACTATGAAAATGTCTAGGGTAATACCCGAAACCTTTTTCATAAGCCCTTGGAAATCTTGAAGACCAATTGGACTTATTATGATTTGTTTAATTAAATCATCCTTAAAATTTAAACCCGCTAAGTTATGACATGGGATCTGGTAGACACAACTCAAACTTGTCTTTTCTACTTTCCTTTATAAGCATGCTTTAATTCCTGCAAAATTATAATTATATATATATATATNAACAGTTCTCCCTAAATAAAAAGAACTTCTATATTCTTCTTATTTGTTATTTGAATATTCCTATTTCCTTTATTTGATTTGAGATTTCTTTTCCTTTATTATTTTATTTTCATTTCTTCGATATATTTTTTTATCTTTTTTTCGTTGTTCTATATATGAATAATGGATATGTCAAAAGAACGGAGAAAATAATTTTTATTTCCCTAATTTCTCGGAAGGAGAAAGAAATTCTTTTTTATCTTATCGATAGAGAGATGCTTATTCCTAATCAGGAAGAGAGATAGAATAAAAAAGGATCCAGGGCAAAAATTCATTATTCAAAACATCTGACTCTTACTACACTTATAACTTATGTCTCCAAAGAAAACACCATCTTCTTAGTTTTGTTTTTTTAATTATAATGCACCGAAGCTAGTGTTATACTTCCATTTGAAAATGTTGAAAATGAAGAATTTCAATCTTTTTGAAATTTTTTTTTTGAATCTTGATTCAAGGGAAGGAAACCGTGTAGCTGAAATAACTCATTCAGAACATCTTTTAAAGGATTACGTGATACAGTTGGGTCAAATAAGCCCTTATGGAATAAATACTCAGCAACTTGTAAACCGCCGGGTACTGTCTTTTTCAATGTTTGTTCAATTACTCTTTTACCCGCAAACGCAATGTAGGCATTAGGTTCAGCAATAATGATATCTCCCAACATACCAAAACTTGTTGTAACTTCACCAGTTGTAGGAGATGTAAGGATTGATACATAAAATAACTTTTTATTTGATTGATAATCATATGAAGCAGAAGATATTTTAGCCATTTGCATTAAGCTCAAAGCCCCTCCTTGCATGTGTGCTCCTCCAGAAGCACACACAATAATGACAAGCAGAGATCGATTAGTAGCATACTCGATCAAACGGGTGATTTTCTCACCTACTACGGATCTCATACTACCTCCCATAAACTGGAAATTCCATAACTCCAATTGCTATGGGAATACTGTTTAGTTGACCTACGCCCGTTTGAATAGCTTCAGTTAAACATGTTTTTATTTGATAAAAAGAAATACGATATATATAAGGTTCCTCCTCTGAATGAAATTCAATGGGGTCTATTGAATGAAATTCAAT
>JXCR01070570.1:313879-341318 GCA_002079205.1 Phalaenopsis hybrid cultivar
TACTACACTTATAACTTATGTCTCCAAAGAAAACACCATCTTCTTAGTTTTGTTTTTTTCATTATACATGAACTTCGCTACATATAAAAATAACTGAAGCTAGTGTTATACTTCCATTTGAAAATGTTGAAAATGAAGAATTTCAATCTTTTTGGAAATTTTTTTTTAATCTTGATTCAAGAGAAGGAAACCGTGTAGCTGAAATAACTCATTCATAACACCTTTTAAAGGATTACGTGGTACAGTTGGGTCAAATAAGCCCTTATGGAATAAATACTCAGCCACTTGTAAACCGTTGGGTACTGTCTTTTTCAATGTTTGTTCAATTACTCTTTTACCCGCAAACGCAATGTAGGCATTAGGTTCAGCAATAATGATATCTCCCAACATACCAAAACTTGCTGTAACTCCGCCAGTTGTAGGAGATGTAAGGATTGATACATAAAATAACTTTTTATTTGATTGATAATCATATGAAGCAGAAGATATTTTAGCCATTTGCATTAAGCTCAAAGTCCCTTCTTGCATGCGTGCTCCTCCAGAAGCACACACAATAATGACAGGTAGAGATCGATTAGTAGCATACTCGATCAAACGGGTGATTTTCTCACCTACTACGGATCCCATACTACCTCCCATAAACTGAAAATCCATAACTCCAATTGCTATGGGAATACTGTTTAGTTGACCTACGCCCGTTTGAATAGCTTCAGTTAAACCTGTTTTTGTTTGATAAAAAGAAATACGATATATATAAGGTTCCTCCTCTGAATGAAATTCAATGGAGTCTATTGAATGAAATTCAATGGGGTCTNAACCCATAACTGTTTGTATTTTGTATTTAGATTATGTGTGTGTGTGTGTGTGTATTTTGCAAGTACTGACCTTTTAGGTGGAGGAACGAGAAGACTCATCAGGTAGACTTTTACAGTTTGCAGTGCTTTCTTTTCTCATACTTTCTATACTGTATTTTTATGCTAATAAACTCGCATGTTAAACAACAATGTCACCCTGCATGAAAATTAAAACTGCTATGATAGACTTAAAACCAAAACCAAAACTAAAATCAATCAATATAAAATTCACCTCCACAATATTCAAAATATAAGACAACTCAAAATTTAATCACTAACATCACAAAACAACAATTACAACTAAATTAAGAAGTCTCTATCGGATGATCAGGAATCCCTCAGAGGAGGTAACCAACGGTTGCTAACAAGATTTCCCACGGTCTAAATGAAAGTATGAAATCATTAAGTTGAGTTTAGTAAATTCATTTAGACTAAGTGAATCCAAAAGAAAATTGTTGTACCAGAATGAGGGAACCGTAGGATCCTAACCGGTGTCGCTCTAATCAACTTTGATATGCCCCATAATACTTAAAGAACCATAAACTTAGGGACATATGATTTGAAATCATAACTTTGCACATTAGAAAACTTAAACTCGTCGCGACAAGGAGCTTGAAGCTAGCATTGTGGGCAGTACGATCATCTTCAACAGCAAAATATGTCTTCACCAGCTAAACCATTCTTTAGAATTAAATAACAAATCCATAGGAATTTGAGGTTGTTTGCTTATGCAACATAAATCCTCAATTTATCTTTAGGCATTTATATAGTTATGTTATACAATTTAAGCCCTAACCTGTTTTAGGATTCTGAGGTTGTCGTCTGTCATGACCTAAATCCTCACATCTTCCAGGCTATTTGTGTGATTGTTTCACACAAATATAAGTCCTAATTAATAAAATTGAAAGAATGAAACATTCAATCATTCTAATCTCCAAAATTGAAGCCAAACCATAAGATAACTTGGGAAGTCACCGAGGTTCTCCTCTGGATCTATAACATCCCCTAGTTCTTCCTCATTTGGTTTCTACAATAAATGTTCCAAATTTGAGTTATTCCCCTTTCACACCTCTTTGTCCGATTTCGTTGAAAAGTCCTAATCTTTTGACCTCTTTGATAATATCTTCTGATTTTTATCGAGAGTTTTCTTATGTGACTTCAGTTATCTAGGATGTAATTAACTGTAGGGGCTTGCCCTTATAGGAAGCTTTTCTGAACCCAGTTTAATATAAAACATATTTAATTCTTTGTATTAAACAAGGGAACTTGTCGAAAAATAAAATGATTTCACAGACTAAACAGATGTCATATATTTCTTAGTTTATTTAATCGAGCCTCATCCTCAAGTCTTATGTTTATCTTTCGAGATAGATACAAGGTTTGAGGTATAGTGCTCTTTCATTCAAACTATAAAAAATATGGGGTCAACTTGATTTCATATTTTTCTAAACATATACATATGTAAATTAAAACGTCCTTCCAAAGCGGGTGATAGGATCTCGATTCCGACAGCTGACAGCTTCCAACGGGCAATTCCTTAACCAAAATTGTGCCGACATAGGCGCCCAGTGGCAAAATTTTGTCTCATTCTCTCTTTCAATCCAATTCAATTTCTGTTCATCCCCTTTTCTGTTACGACCTACAAAAATGAAATAAAATATTCTTCAAAGTGAAGTATTATCCTATAAAATACAAATACACAAATATCAACAAGTGTAAAATTATAAACTTAGCATCGATCAGGCCGGGACAATCGACTGAACAAAAGTGACTGGTCTATCAGACTAGAGTTGTTGATTGAATTAAATTAATTGGTTAATCGGACCAGAGCAGTCGACCGTATTGAAGTGATCGGTCGATCGAATTGGGGCGGCCGATCATACCAAACCGATCGATCGATGGTACTAGGGGGTCAATCAGACCAAAATGATCGGATGATTGGGTTAGGGCGGCCAATTGAACCCAATTGATTGCCCAATTGGGCTGGGGCAGTCGATCAAACCTAAGTGATTGGTTGATCAGGCTGGGGAGGCTCATTGAACTAAAGTAGTCGGTCGAGTGGGTCGTGGTGACTGATTGGACCCAAGTGATTGGTTGATCAAGTCAAGGCGACTGATCGTACCCAAGTGATTAGTCAATCGATTCAGGGCGGTCGATCGATCGGACTGGGGCGACTGATCAAACTGAATCAATCACATGATCGAAATGACATGCACAACGTGATACATGCAAACAAGGAAAACAAATGAACTAATAAACCTGTCGTAGCATTCTCACATAAAATCCTAAGTATTGATTTATGGATGTGTAGCAAATTTACATCTGATTTTGGAGAATGAAGTGGGGGGTTTCTTCAATTTTTTGAAAGAAAACTCATCCACAACTTGAAGAATGATGTAGCAAGGGGCTTTTTCATTCTTTAAGTTTCAAATCTCCAACCCCTCCATAAGAGATTGGAGCTGCCCAAAATCATGGAATTAACAGAATTCAACTGTGTGTTGAATGAACTAGGGATTAGGTGGCACTCATGGGTTTGAATAGAAAATTCCACAAAAGACCTCCTAACCTAGTGGTCTTCTCCAATACAAGACCTAAAAAGGCTTGCTAGAAGGAGAAATAGAAGTTTCAAAGAGATTTCACCTGCATGGAAACTGAGGATGCAATTTCCTTGTGGCTCCATGCAAGCCGCTTTCACTTTGTCGAAGGTCTAGTGAGAGGAGAGGAAGGCAAGGAAAGATTCAAGCAATTTGCTTTCACTTTGTTGTTGCTTTGTTGGGATGGGTTGTTGAAGGATTGTATATGCTAAGGGAGAGGATTCATGGACATTACGACGAGTGGGGAAGCGATCATTTTTCTCTAGGGAGAACTCTTACCAGATGAGACATCATACTTCTTTACGAATGACATCATCTGGGATGACAACAAGACGTGGCATTGTCAGGTGAGCTGTGCAAGATTTATGTGTGGAACTTGCGGTATCTAGTTGTTCGACATCACGATTTGGTAGGGGAAGTGTTTCATCTTAGGGAGGGGCTAGTACGAGTTCCTCCAAGTAGTGTTTTTCCCGTAGGTCATTGATTTGATTATAAAAAAACAACGTTCATCAGTGTGGGCAGCAGCTGTTGAGCCCCGTGTAAGAGCTATGGGATCTCAAGCTAAGACTCCTCCTTTCTGTGCATTCAGTCTTCTATAGAAGGACTTGAAATGCCTTCATTGGCAGAATAACGTCTTCTAGAGCAGAAGGATGAAGAAGCATGCCTCTCTTGGCTTCGTGATTGCTCCTTAGAATTGTGGCTATTGGAGCGGGATGCTTTGTTGTCACAAATATTGCATCTGGTGGCCATATAGTAAGCCTCGTAAGTACTTCAATGGTGGGATTGAAGTTTTCCCACGAAAGACGCCAAACTGTTGCATGTTAGAAAATTTGTGGCTATAAAGTAACGAGGCCAGACCCAGTTGTAAAAATCTACTATAAATTGATGATTACAGAGACTAATTCTCACAAGAGGGAGAGAGTTACAAATTCTTGTGCAAATGAACTTATTGTAAGAAGTGGGTGTCAATCGATGGTGATCAGTGGAGGGTGACATGTGGTGGTCGGTGGCCATTAGGGTTGAACAACGGTGGTCGGTAATGATCGTTGTCTGTTGGCAGCGATCGACAGTTGCATGAGTGGTGATGGACTTCAAGTCCTCAAAACTTCATGTTCTTTCTCAAGCCTCAAGGTCTCCTTCCTATCATGAGAGGGACGGGGCTCTATTTATCATGTTCTGGGTGTAATTAATGCAAGAATATGAATCACTTTGTTTGGATGGTCTAAAGAGCTTCCTTCAATCAGATGGAGACTCGCTGACATTTGAGTGCTTTAACGATGTTTAAATTGAGCAATTCTAGGCTCGCTAGATTCGTCTTATCAAGACGTTCGATTCGACTATAAGCTTGCTAGATTCAACATTCGTTCAACTTTCTAAATATGTTAGAAAACTTTTGAGTGTGATTTAGTGACTTGATCTGAGCTTGATTTGTCTCAAATTGGACTAATTTTGATAGCATTGAGTCCATCTCGTTGAACCAGTCAGTTTGACTATAAATTTGTTGGAATCAAAGCTCTGGATGACTTTTTATCAAGATTTGAACATTTATTGCTTAAAAAATTATCTCGAGATCCATGTCATACCTCGAGACTCATGCCGGTTGAAGGAAATTTGTTGATGACATATCAACAATAAAAGTTATTTTAATGTCAAATTATTTGAAAAAATTATGAAATTTTATAGAAAGTTTGGATGTTCGTTCTAGCATTCCTATAACAATTTTAATGATTTAGAACTCATTTGGACATTTTACAAATTATTCAATTTATTTGAATTTAAACTATATAAATATTTAATCATTTAAAACATATTAATTTTAATTGTTTATGCACTCTGTTTCAAAGATTTCAGTAGATAAGTTCTATGAATTTTATAAATATAAAGGTTTAATAAATTAGTTATTAGATTAGTATAATTTTATTTAATTTGATATTTGATTTAATTGGTTTAATTAATTTTAAATCTTATGATATTTTTTAAATGGTGAGAGAGTTAAAAAATATTTCAAAAAACTTTAATAAATTTGTTATAATCATTATAATTTCCGCATTACTTGTAGATTTTGGGTTTCATATAATTTTGCTGTGAAATTGGTACACCTGTATATGGTTTTTCCGCATCAGATCCGCGCTTTCGGAAATCGGTTTATGTAGGGGCCGACTTGCAGTCCGCGCCAGCACGCGGGTTCTCCTTCGTCGTCCCATTGTCGTTTGTAATTCCTCTAGATCTCTTCATCCTCCTTATTCTAGCCTACGTATTGGATTGATCGAGGGATAAGGACAGGGTTGATAGCGAATCCCTAATGGCGGTCGTTTCAGCCCTGGCGAAGTACAAGCTTGTCTTCTTGGGAGATCAATCCGTCGGGAAGACTAGCATCATTACCCGGTTTATGTATGACAAGTTTGACACCACCTATCAGGTTATCGATCCCCTTTACCTTCGATTTCGTGTGCTCTGTTTGCATCTGATCTGTGGATTCTGTTGCCATTGGCTTTTGATCAAATGAAGTCCGTGTCTTTTGGTTTTTTTGTTGGGGTGTAGAAGGTTAGAGTTTGGGTATGCGGTTTTTCGATTGAGATTCATGAACTGGGTTATCTTGTTTTGGATTAGGACGGGTTGAGATTTCTTGATCTGGGAAACCATAAATACTTGGGATTATCTAGTGAATTTGTCCTCTTTTATGGATCTCTTATAGTCTGCATAATCCAGATCCTCCATGTGACGTACTTTCTTGTTCATTGGCTGATATTTCTAGTGGAATTATGGGGTTATTTCTTGCACGATGGAAATGATATATAGACATACGTTCTCTACTTCCAAAATAGTTTTGAATTGCTGCTGTAAATTTTCACATGATTGAGAAATCGGAATCTGATGCTGGATTGGGATAATATTTGTTATATGAAATTTACTGTGTTTTTCGGCAATCAATAATCTCTTGTAACTTGAAAGGAAATTCTATATTTTGAAAATTTCTGTTCAAGTGGCGTAATTATTGGCTGAGTCTTCTGTCAATGTGGGTATGTTGAGGGTTGTCCATCATTCATTTTACATTTTAGAAAAGGTTTGTCTTATTCAGACCCTGACCTTCAGTTACAATGAACGGAACCTAACAATTGATCCAAGCTCTCTCTCTTGGATGGGAAGTATGGCAAATGAGATGATGAAAGCAAGGGATGTGGAAATAATAGGTTTTGGATGTTGTTTTGATTGCTTTGTGGGTGAGAGAGACACGAAACAGAAAAAGGTTAGTAGCAAGAGATAGATTGTGGTTTTTAACAGAAAGTGGACCCCTTGGCTCACTGATCATAAATGGTATGGATAGTGGCTTGAAATAATAACAAAATACTAATCTCAATCCTCAACTTTGCCTAATAGAGATTTTAAGGACTATTTGTATAGATGGCATAGCCCAACAATTACTTAATAATCCTTGCAAATTAAATAAAGACAAAATAGTCCTAGCATAAGGAAATGACATAAAAATCTGTAAAAAAGAAAAAAAAAAGACATAAACAGGATGAGAAGATCTTAATGCGTAATCTAATGTAATATCTTGTGGGAGACCAATGGCAATGGTGAATGGCTCAATAGGATCCAAGCTTGTGATCCTTAAAATTGAATGCTAACTGTAAGTTGGCTTACTGGAAGAATTCCTTAGAATTCAAAGTGAAATGCTTGGCCAATTTAAATTGATGAATAATAAATTAATGACAATCATTCTTAACTATGATTAATCCGATGCCCAATCCCATATTTCTATCGTGCATGTAAGATGCAAAACTATAAAATAAAGACGATTTATGTTATCAAAATATTACGTTGCTTGAAAAGGAATGATGCTAGGTAAAAATGACTGTGCTTTACTGTTGACTAGTATTCTTAAAATGGCTCAAAGTTGTTTGAGAAAATGTGAAACATTATGTTGTGTTTGGGAACTTCATAGAGTGGCGATGTTATTTACAAAAAATTTTGGAATCATGAGATGTCTCAGCTACCTTTGAAGTGTGATGGAAAAATGAAACTGAGGCACGTCCAAGGATACCATTGTACTGTTTCTTTAGAGGGCATGCACCGGTTAGTTGTTTATTATGCAATTGTTGAAAAGGCTTGTAAAATACTTAAATGTGAGTAAATCCATAATTGGAAAGATTCATACTAGTTTGTGATACGATCCGGAATACATTTCCCACAAAAATCAGAGTAAACACATATTTTATTTCAGAAACACCAAAATCAAATTAATACACCACCAAACATAAAACTAAACACCTGCAATTCGAGAGGAAGGTGATTCTTCAAAATCCTATAATTTGAGAGGGAGGAAATCTCCCCAAAACCTTAACCCTAAGACTCAAGACCTAATCTACTGCACAACCCTAACCCTAAACTATTAAGCCCTATTTATATAAAAATAATAATAAAAAAAGACTAAATTGCCCTTAGGCTAATAAAAGACATAATTGCCCTTAGTCTAGGCAACGACGTAATAGTACCCCCCTCTCAAAAAATCACATTATCCTCAAGGTGAAAAAAGTGAGGGTGTTCCTCCTCCACCACAGTCTTCTTTGTTTTTGCATTCTCTGGCTCTCCATCACACACTGTGAGAATTTATAGTATTAGATCCTTGTAATAGTATTTTGGGGTAAACTTCTTATCACATCGAAAACATAACTCATTGGCTTGCTTCTTTTGGAACTCTGTCTTTGTAAGACGCTTGAGTGTCATTCCTGGTTGTTAGTTATTATTCTTTTCCTGTGGAGCTTTCCTCTGAACTTTCACTATTTAAGTTTTCTATCATCATGGTTGTAGCAGTTTAGTATGACGCTCCATCTGTAGTGCTCCTATTGGCCCGTTCCACTTGGTTTTTATTTTCAACTATTTGCGCTAATTTTATAGTTTCTCCCAAGCCTCATGGTCTTAACAGACGAACATATATGTCAGCTTTTTGGTCCCTTCATGAAATTTTCCTCCAATATTGCTTCAAAAATCCTCATCGACTGTCCAGACAATAGCTTAAATTTTCCCCTACACTCCATAGCAGTCTTTTCTTGAGTCAATGCAATGAATTGCTCGTATAGGTCTTTTTTCCAAATGGCTCAGAAATATTCTAACAAACTCCTCCCACAAGCGGATCGAGTGTCTATCCTCCCTCTATTGAAAAATGCTAGCGCTTTCCCCTCCAAGTATAACTTTTTCAGCTTTAACTTCTCCTCATTTAGCCCATTCGCGACAAAATATCGCTCTGGGTCACCCGGTTTACTCACCCATGTGTGTCTTCCCCATCGAAGATCGACATCTTCAACTTCTCCACCTTAGCATCTCCACCCCAACTTCTCTCCCTCTGGTGTAACCCCCATGCATTGAGGGTAAAATTTTTTCCTTCGATCATAGTCATACCTCATCCCGACTTCTCTCCTTCATTATTTGCGCTCCTCCATATTTTTTGCATAACCCCTTCTTCATGTTTTAACCCAACTCTTTTATCAGAATTCTCTAATTCACCCCCCATCGGAGCTCTGGGAGGGGGTTCTTAATGGTTGACATTTTCCTCCTCGTCTTCCTCTCATTCGATCTCTTTCATTTTCAATTTAGCCAAGGCTTCTCCTATTAACCATTGGTTAGTTCTTACAAATTGAATCGCTGTTGAGATCTTGGATTCTCTCAAATCGACTTTCAATGAATGAAACATTTTCATCTATGACTGAGAACCTTTTCGGCATCCCAGATTTGGTTTGGCTCACCTCTTTCTCTAGCTTATCCTTCAAATCATTTATTTTTTTGGCTTTCACTACTCCTTATAAGGTTTTGAAACTCCTTTAAGATGTGATCTCATCGTTGGCTTCATCGGTAGCCTGAGTCGATGTTGTAAGGTGAGATCTTAAGTTGCAATTCTGTCAAATCACTTGAATAGACTTGCGACTTAGGAAGATGTTGTAAGCGATTCCAATAGGCGAAAGCAACTCCTATATGTCGCAATCTCTTCGCGCTTCCCCACTAGCTCTAACTGTGTTGTATCGCATGGTTTAGTCACGCGGTCAGTCTTCTGTATGTCACGATTGAATCAGCTTCCCAGTAAGTACCTGCGATCCCATCTTTATCATCCAGCTAGGTCGAATCGCAACTGTATCACACAGATCTATATGTCGCAATCCTGTTGGTCTTCTCAACAAGCTTGATCAGAACGGTATCTTAACGACGCAATCTCATCCTCGCTTCCTTGCTAGCTTGATCACGACTATATCAGAACTTTCGTGCAATTCAATCGATCTATATGTATACCGCAATCCTCTTCTGTGAGCCGATAACCATATTTTCTTCCCTAATTCCCATATCGATGCTCTAATATCACTTTGATACGTCCTGGAATAAATTTCTCATATTTTCTTCCCTAATTCCCATATCGATGCTCTAATATCACTTTGATACGGTCCGGAATAAATTTCTCATAAAATCAGGGCAAGCACATATTTTATTTCACGAACACCAAAATCAAAGTAATAATACACCAAACATAAAGAGAAGCACCAACAATTCGAGAGGTAGGTGATCTCTCCCAAATCCTATAATTCAAGAGGTTGGAATTCTCTCCCAAACTCTAATCCGAAAATTCAAGACCTAATCTTATGCATAACTCTAACCCTAAACTGTTAGGCCCTATTTATACCAAACAATAATTGATAATAAAAGTTTAAGGGTTTGTTTGAGGCAGCTGCAACTTATTAAATAATCTGCTGATAAGTTGATTAAAAATAATTTGCAAATAAGCTAGGTACAGTTGCTATTACAATTTTTTATATTTTGGGAAAAGACAAACCACAGCCAGAAAACTACCACCGCACCTAGATAGATGCGGTGTGAAAACGTTGCTTTCAGCGTTTTGAAAATGCATAAACTGCCAGAACGTAATTTACCCAAACAGGCCAGGTGTGTTTTCAAAACACCACCGCACTAATAAGTTGCCCCAAATTGCCCCTAAATTTTTCTTAGGCTAATAAAAGACGAAATTTCCCTTAGGCTAAGCACTAGCGTAACAGTTTGCTGCCACATACAGGAGTCAAAATGCTTCACACAAATGGAGGTAGCAGGGGAAGAATGCAAATCATATAAAAAGAATATGTTACCATCATGTCAATAGATAGACACAAATCAATCAAAAAGCATCAACACTTGTTGGTTAATAACTTGTTAATTGTTTATTGACGAAAGTTCAGAAATATACTCTCATGTGTTTGCATGTAGTTTGTGATATTATTTGTGAACCTGTGGACCCATCCTTACATTTAATTTTTTATTTTTATCATTGCTTTTCTTCACTTTGACAGGCTACAATCGGCATCGATTTTCTTTCAAAGACAATGTACCTTGAAGATCGGACAATCCGCCTGCAGCTATGGTAGGATGCTGAATTTACTCGATTTAATTCATATGCTAGTTTTAATTTTATTTTGATGGTAAGCAATTTAACATCTATGTCAATATTAATATGCATAAACTTAGCTTAGAGGCTACAGTAAATCAAGTTTGAGAAAGCTGATTGTAGTTAACCGAAGTTGTTATAGCACTTATTGATTCAAGGCACTAACATCTCATGCTTCTTTTTTCATTCTCTTTTTGTTAATTCTTTTTCTGTTGTTCTTGTGATGCATTATCTTAAACAGTTTAAACATCGTTTCTTTCCTTTGGGTCCTTAACGTGAAATAATGATTCTATAATCCATTGTTATAGTAGTTGGTTGGGTGAATTTACAAATCTAGTTTATAAATCCAAATGTGTTTTGGTCTGATCTTCAACGGAATGAACATACTAAGTCTAACAATATATTATTGTGGCGCTACAGCAGACAATTGATTGTGGCTAGTCAATGCACTCTCAAGGCTCACAGGGATCAATAAGAGAAAGATTAAGCGTATCTATCCTAGAGATTTCCCTTGAATGAATGCGAGTTTATACAAAGTTTTTCTGAATTATGGGGGTCATGATTTCCCAGTGTAATTTCTTAAATTTAATTATATCTCGAATATATTCGAGATTTCTCTCATCTATGCTCAAGCTAGGGAGAATGAAGGTGTAGAATGTCTTAAAAACTAAATAAGCTTGAAGACATGAAAACAGATGCAAAAGAGGGCTTACAACTCCTCATTGATTGGAGAGAGGTGCCAAGGCTAGACTTATAGTGCCATGTGGTGATCCTTGCCTAGATGAAAAAAAAAAGACTGAATGCAGAAATGGGAGGACTAACTTAGTAGAGAAATTGATGGCTTTAGTCAAAATTCCATGGTTTTATTGTTCTAGGCCATCAATCTCTCTAGGCAACTTGATCATGTAGTGATCTGAGGATCCTTGCTAGCAAATATTATATGTTAGGATAGAACCAGTATGTTAGGATAGAACCAGATAAATATTTTTGATGCAAAGAGGGGTATTAATACCTATTACCAGATCTATTAGTAAGGAAAGAATTAAATAGAGGATATAGTAGAAAAGGAAAGGAATAATAAAGAATCCAAGCAAATAATTCAAATTAAACATGAATTATTAATGGCCAAAACTAGCCATTAATAAATATTTTAATACTCCCTCTCAAGTTAAAGCATAAATGTCAGTCATGTTCAACTTGGATTTGAAATCGTTGAACAGTGACCGAGGAAGGTTTTTTGTGAAAATATTTGCCAGCTGGTCACCAGAACACAAATGAAACACACATTTTCCCGTACTCGAGTTTTTTCTTAATAAAGTATCGGTCAATCTCAACATGCTTGGTGCGATCATGCTGGACTAGGTTGTCAGCAATGCTAATGGTTGTGTTGTTATCACAGAACAACTATAAGGGAGCAGAAACTGTCATACATAGTTTGTGGAACATGATACGTAACCAAAGAGCTTCACAATTTTCCAGGGACATGGACCGAATTCGGCTTCTGCACTGCTCTGAGCAATTACAGACTGTTTCTTGCTTTTCCACTTGACCAGATTTCCCTACAGAAATGAGCAGCACCTCGAGGTAGATTGTCGATTATGGACAGACCCGACCCATTTCACGTTTGTGTCAACTGCAATTAAACAAGAGGTATGACAAGAAAAAAACAAAACTGAGCCCGATGTGATTTTAAAATAGTGGAGAATTTGGTGGACAACTTGAAGATGGTGCATGAATTGACTGACTATCCCAATACAGGGCAAATGTCGGGTGTGTGTATGGGCAAGGTAGATGAGTTTCCCCATAAGACGCTGGTAGTGAATCTTGTTTATAGGAACTCCATTGGGAACATCAAGAAATTTTTTATTGGGATTCATCGAGACAGTCATTGGTTTGCGCATGTGAAGATTGTTCTTTGTGAAAAGGTAAATCATATATTTCTGTTGAGATACGCAAATACCTTGAGAGGACCGAGCAACTTCCATGCCTAAGAAGTACCAGAGAGATCTCAAGTCTTTCATTTCAAAGAAAGCAGTAAGAATACCTTTTAGAGACTTCAATGCTGATAGATTATTACCTGTGAGAACAATATCTTTAAACTGTGATACAATGCTAGAATTGAACCAGAATCTATAACTCAGAATAAATAATAATTAATAATAGCTAAAATAGAGGATATAGTAGAAAAGGAAAGGAATAATAAAGAATTCAAGCTAATAACTCAGAATAAAAAGGAATTGATAATGGCTAAAACTAGCCATTAATAAATATTCTAATATTATAAATCTTATCCAAAAGATATTTCGTGCAAAGGGTGTGGACTTAGTTCTAAGTTGATAGATGGAATTTATACTTCATTACCATGTGAGGAAAAAAACCCACACTTAGGTGGTAGTATCGCGTGTAACGGTATTGTTAGAGTTGATAAGGTTGCCTAAGCTCTAAAGTTGAAGTGTAGGAGAAAGGGTACTTTCTCCATTTTGCAAATATGACATTTAAAATGAGACTCATAGCTTAATCATATAGGATGAAAAAGCATGGACTATCTTCTCAATATAATAGAGAAGGGTCAGAAAAAGAAGGTATTTTATCCATACTACAAAGAGGACATTTAACCAATTGGGATCAAAAAGTTCAAAATTATTATCTAAGTGATAGTGTATATACAAAAAAATTGGATGGTGCGGCTTACAACTTGATCACTTATGACCAAGAAATCAAGAATCTCTTCAATATGGTAGATGATATACATTAAGACAGAGAGAATGAGAATTGTAGTTTAATCTTGTGGGATCAAAAAGGCCCTAATTATCGTTTCAATATGTAGAGAATAAACTTACAGCTTGACCTTATGGTATGAAGCAAGCTCATAAAAGTCTACTTAATGTGATAGAAAAGACTTAAAAGATGTTAAAAATGATGCTTGCAATATGCTTGCATTGATGAAGATGCCGGACAATCCCCTAAATATGAGAGGAGATACATAATGATTGTAAAGAATGAGACTTACATCCCAATCTTGTGTGATCGAGAGGTCCAAATATCTTTTTAACGGTGCAGCGAAGATTTTGAAAGAAGGGAAGGATGAGACTTACAGATTAATAGTGTAGGATCATGCAAACCTTGACATTTTCATGTACCAGGGAAACTATAAAATATGAGACTTACTACTTAGCACGAGTGACAAAACCAATGGATTGAACTTTTATCCTATGTTAGAAATATCTTTTAACCACTTAGCATATAAAAAAAGGGGTTCATAAATCAAGATGATTTGAAGGGAGAGAGGCACGCTAGAGTTAAGCTCATGAAGGACTTATTTGTGATGCTTTTTAATGTCTAGTTATCTCTCTTAAGGTGAAGTTTCATCTATATATATGCTCAATGAGCTATCTTGTGATATGAATCAACTAGAGTTTGAGGTTATTGGGACCTTATGTTTATACTTAAAAACGATGAGTGAAATTCTCGATTCACCATATATACTAAAGCATAAACATGGAGAGTTCATTTAGTCCTATTTTTATCTTGCATATTTTAATATAGAAGTACTAGAATCTGACATTGTCCTAAAACAATCCTAGATCACATCACTTCATATCGTAGGAAAGGATATATGTAAAACAATAAAGCATAAATTAATGCAGGCAAAACAAGTAGTAAAAAATGGAGCATTGATACAATAACTACTCATTCCTCAGGGACTACTATCCTAGGTCTTATACAAAACAAATGTTCGTAGCAAGTATGTCATAACAACTAATTAAAGCATATCACAAACCTATCTTATTATATTACCAGCATCAACATCAAGATTTAGTAGATACAACCAGACCTACATCAATTATATATCAGTAATGTGCAGTACAGGTGCTCATCATTTGAGTGCAGATGTCTAAAGTGTGATAAAGACCAACCTCACCATGCTCAAACGAATGTCAAGGGTTTGTAAAGCTAATGGTCGGCTACGTGGCTGTATGTTCTTGTAAGATTGGCCATTAGAGTTAAGTAGTAGCATGCTTGTAGTCAACTGGGTGAGTTTGCTTGAGGCTAATGATAGGTTGCACAAATGCATAATGATACTGAGGTCAATCATTAGCGTGAAATAGTGTCACACACATGGTCAATGTTATCAAGGTGTATCTGCTAATTGCTTGTTGTGCTAACACATATATTTGTGAGGCCTATCGTTAGCATAGAAAATGACAAGCCCATAGTTGGTAGACTCCCTAGGATAGGACATATTTTAATTGATGAGTTTAGTGGTGCATGCACACTAGAGTGTTGGCAGTCCTCCTGGATCACCCTGAGGCTGAGCTAGTGCTTTGGCGAATGTGAGTTTAGGATGTCATTGTGACAATCATTATGTCCCTTTCTCAAACTGGTAAATTTTCCTCATGTTAACAAGAACATAATGTTCCTAATTTCATCACAATATGTAGAAAACATAGCATCATCTCGCCATACAGTATCGAGTCCTAATGTTAGGTGGATATTATGGTGCCATAAACTTGTTTGCCCATAAAAAGAGAACCCACATGCTAGTCAGGGGATCACGTGGTGAGACTCAAACACAATGCCTACAACTAACATACTATTGAACAATTATTCAAGCATGCATTTCAGGGAGTATCAAATGCCCTATCACACTCCATGAAACAGCAAATATGTGATCGATAAGTGTGCATAAAATCAATGAGCAACAAAAGTATGTATGCAGGAAATCAACTAGCTATGACATTTATATAATGGTCTAACAATTTGATCTTTGCGTCAGTGGGACTCAATGCATGTATGGCTCTTGATATGAGCTTATCTGAGTTTGGCTGCATATTCTTGTCGAGGAAAATAGGTAGAAAAGGTTGTCATGCTTATACTGCTAGTTTTATTCTTGGTTATTGATGTGATGGCTGAATGTGTGTAGGTAGAGCCAGTTGATCTAAAGGGGTTTGACTAGGTTTTAAGGATTAAGAGAGTCTGGATTAGGAAACTATTGAGGTGTAATTTTATTTTAATGCTTGAATTGCTAAAGCCACTAGGTTGTTGGATTTAGAAAACTATGCAAAGTAAGGGAGACGTGAGATGTAGTGAGCTTGGAGCTAGTTTGGCTAGAGTTGTGGCTTCTTGGTTTTCAGACTAGTGGATGGTTTTGTTGTGGTTTTAATAGCAGCTGGTTGACGTGAGGAGGGATGGGTTGCAGCAAGGGCTTGAGCCATTCTAATGAAAGGCTCCAGGTGTGAATGAGTGTGATTAGGCTAAGTGGGGGGCGGATGATAGTGGAGGTATGAAACTGGAGGACATGGGAAAGATGGGAAATGTGGCTGGTGTGTGTAGAATTATGCCTGTGCTTGGGTTGATTTTGCGAGTTATAGACTAGGAGCTCTAGGCTTTGAATGGTACGACTGCATGGTGAAGTGGCGGTGAATTGCACCTCCGTTACTAGGCCGAGTGATAGCAGATGGCATGGAGTAGAGCCCCTAGGTAGCAGGGTTATTGTAGTGCTAGGTACATAGTCTAGGGAGGCTTGAGTGCTGCTCACTAGCTGTTGTAGATGCATTGATGCCTATAGTTTGTGTGTGTTGGGCTGTCATGAAGGCTTATGAAGATTTGGCTATAACTTCTCTCCTTGGAGAGCTGCCCTAAATTTCTTGAAATTATTTGATCTCAAAAGTTTAAATTGGATCACATCCTTCATTTCTTGCCAAATAATATGTCTATATTGTCTAGTTACCTGAATAAATTAAAGATCATTTAAATTTAAAATTTGTAACGAACTCCAATTAGGCTTAAGTTAGATTTATAATTAATATTTGAATTGATCAGACTGATTATAAAATGTTTTGAATTAACTGAGCTCTTTTATTTAATCAATCAACCATTATCTCTTTACTTAGAAACCCACAAACTATTATAAACATCTACCAACTTAAATATTGTTCAATTAAAATTAATATGTATATTATCCCATTACCATTGAATTAAAATTTAATCAAATCTCAATCTAACTAAATTTTAAATGTCAATGAATTTAAAATGATCTTTGTGTGAGTTTTAAATTGAGTGCATATATATCAAATTAAAAGAGGATCATGGTTGTGGTTAAAAGGGTGTGATTGAATGGTGGTCATGAATGCTGTGAGACGTGCACGATTGAATGAAGATTAACCAACCAATCAGCTTACGGTTCGTTTGAGGGTGCCTCAACTTTTTTTTGTAAATGTAATTATAAAACTATTGTTGAAAAAATAATTTCTAAAAAACCATTGTGATTATTATAAATTTTTTTTGAGAAAATCTGACAATAAAATTTATAAAGCTATCACTTTTTAGCAGTTATGGTTCTCAAAAGCAGTTTTTTCACCATAGAAATTTCTAAAAGATGACAAAAAAAGTAATAGCCTAATGAATGTGTGGCAGTAATTTGAAAATCAAAGTAACGATAAAGCTGCCTCAAATAGACCTTTAGTGTTTGCTTGAATTGAATAGGCCAAAAATGGGAGCAATGCGTGCATATCAAGCCAAGTTTGTGCTAGAAGATCCAAATTTGAATCATCGGGCATATGCGGTATTGTAATGATCGAACAAGGACACTTGAAGCCAACCAAGGTGTGTGAGCAAAAGTCGAGCTCAAGTTTCATAACAGTGAGGTCAACAATTTATTTGTACTTTTATCTTAAGTGATGAAAAGAAAGCATGGTAATGAGAGTGCAACTGTTATAAAAAATCTCAAGATTGTTCACCTTATTCCTTGCAAGGACTTTAGTTTGATTATCATCCCTTTTAGGGTTGAGTCTTATTTGACTGCATGAGGCTTGGATCTTTTATTTGGGTGATTGTAACTCTTATTCTTTTTTATTAATTTTTTTATTAATTAGTTTGCGTTTTATTAGAATTTTGTAAGGTATGATATACATTGGATTTCTTATCTTAGTATGCGATCGATGACTCAAATTTCATGTCCGTTCTTTGTTCTTCTTATGAATTTTAAATTTTTGTGACAATTATATTGGGAATGAATGTGGGTTTTGTCTTTTAATATTATGTGATTCTTTTTTTCTAAAATTAAGATTGTTAACTTGTGGGTAGGGTTGTAAACGAGCCGAGCTTGAGCGAGCCCAATGTTTGTGCTTGTCTGGCTCGTTTGAAATTTTTTTGGCTCGAAGTAGGCCCGAGTACGAAATGGCTTATGAATAGCATGTTAGTGTTCGACTCGATTCAAATTCATTTGTTTGTTTTAGCTTATGTACGGCTCGAAATAATTATTTGTTGAAATTTAATAAATCAAAATAATAATTAAATTTTGGAAATTATTTTTCCTATATTAAATACATTCAAATGGGGGAAAAATACTAGTCAAGTTCTACATTCACAACCCCATGGCCCGCATGCAATTGAAGCTTTCAAACCCTTGTGTTTGGTTTTTTCCATTTCAACAACAATGATAAAAACTACACCTTTTCATTCCCAAATAAGGTGGCTTATGTGCAAAAACTGAAGTTTAGGCGTTGGATACATAAATGCATAAGAATCGAGCAGTAGGTATATAAATCTTCCAAAATTCTATGTCTTATATTTGGTTTTTTTTTTTTCAGTTTTTTTTTAACAGCATTTGTTGAAAACTATACATTTTTTGTTGAGATATTTGAGTGAATTTGATTTTTTTGTTAATAATACAAAAAAAAAAAAATTCATTTTACTTTATTTAAATTAAATTATAATTTTAGTTATATTTTATAACAGTCAATATCAAGCTTTAAAAATTTAATATAGAATGATATAATGATATTATTTATTTATTACTTAATTAATTCAAGCTAAAATGAGCTTAACATGATTGAACAAATGTTTGTTCGTGTTCGACTCTTTTATATATCGAGCTCAAAAAATATCTTCGTATTTGACTTGTTTGTTTAACAAATAAATCAAATATGTGCTACTAAGTGAGCCAAATACAAGCTACTCATGAACGACGAGCTTTTTTTGACAGCTTACTTTTGCATTTTGGTTTTTTGTATTTTCGTTGTACATCTAATTCCAAGGTTTTATTAATGACCTTGAAACTTTGATTGTCCTACTACATCAAGTTAATATCAGAGCTTTAAGTTGCATTTTAGATCAACTAAACTTGGATATAATACTTGGTTCAATAAATAAATAAATAAAAGATGAAAATTAAATAAGGTCAATCATGGTTCTGAATGAATTCATTGTAATAATTGAGAGCATCGAAATTTATAATTAAAATGGAAGGGAGGTATAGCCTAGAGATATTTTTAGAATTATTTGATAATTTGGAGTACACTGGAGAGTGCCATTTGTTTCATTATGAAGAAGTTAAATTTGCTTAAACAAAGTTAGTTTGATATGCTTAAAATTTATTGGCATTGTGTTGCAAGCAAAACAAAATTAACCTAGGCTGACATGAAACATCAGCTTAAATAATAATATATTTCACATGGAGATTGAGACAAATTGAATAATCACTTCAAGGTTTGTAAACAAAGTAAATCTAGTGTGTTCTTATATTACAATTGGTTTATAAATCTTTTGATTAAAAATGGTTGCCTTGAGATTATTTTGTCATCATTATGTGTTTTGATAAGAGTCTTAGGTAAGAGTTTAGGGCTATCTTAAGCAATGCCTTAACCCAACCTTTATACATTTGTTAGTAATATCACACCTATAATTAAAATCTCTAAAATGAAATTTTATTATATCCTCTCAAGCCTATCATGTTTGTGTCGGCATAAGAATTATGCATGATTAAACTGTTTTATTGAAAAAATGTATTCATATCCTTTCGAAGATATATTAAATGAGGAATTAAAACTACAATTGAATTCTGTTGATGTTGTGGGATCTAAATTTTCACCTACATTAGGATTTTGTCCTTATTCTACATTTGGAGAAGTATCTAAGCCCAAAGTTGAAATTGAGTCCGAGTTTCCAAACGCCATTAGAAACTGAACTTGTAATTCCAAAGAGTTTGTAATTCCAAAGAGTTTGGAATTAAACAATAGCTAAAATTGGAAAATACATTTCAGTGTGAAAGTAATTCTGAGCCTAAGCTACAAGTGGAAACTGAACTCAAAATTGAACTTGAACCACATATTATATCTAAATCTAATTCTGATTGTAAATTTAAGCTTCTTTTTGAAATTAAAACTACTCTTAAAGGTGGAGTTGAATAATTTTTACCAGTTGATAATGAAAAATCATTTGATTAGATTGATAAAGTGATTTTTAAATGTATATGTAAGCAAAAAATGCCTAAAGATGATAAATCAATTAAATAAGATGATTTGGCTCATGATGAAAGCTTTAACAAGTTATTTCTACCTATCAAATTGAAATTGACTTTATTTTTGGTTTGTAATTTTTTGGCATACAAGTTCTGTAGAAATAGAGTTAGAGAGTAAAAGAAATGGACATGTCCATTTCATGTAGGATCCATCAACACGTTATCAGTTTTACTGTTGTATGTTTATTTTCTTCAGTTTGTTTTTATGTAAAACATCCGTGTTGATGGATCCTACATGAAATGGACATGTTCACTAGTATTTTGTTGTGATTAGTTTATTACTGCAAGGTTTCGATCCAGCCTATTAAATTTCAGGGTCGGGCATTTTGAATTTATATTCAATTCAATAATTATTGAGATGAGAATTGTATAGATGCCTGTTGTTCAATTAGCATGTCTTGATTCCTAGAATCGATTTTCTTACCATGCTAGTTGTTAGTACCTTTGCATGTCACTATTTCTTGCTGCCATATTTGCCCCTATCCATCTTATTGTTGTCGCCATCGTTTATTTGCATCCTGTCGTTGCTTCCTTTGATTCCTGCTTAATAATCTCCTGCTCCATTATTTCGTGCTACTCACACATCTGTGTACTGCTCTTTTTGGTTGTGTTGACCACATGCTTTGACTATTCACTTGCCTATTTGTTCTTTTCTTGAAGTAAATGAGGAAATCAATCAAGTTTTGGACTTTTTATGATATATTTTATGCTGCTTGAATTCATGAATGATCTATATTTTTAAAATTGTTTTAATTAAATCTTGACAAATTATGAGAAATTTCATATTTTGAGTCTTCCATGGGCTATAATATTAGGACCGTACATAAAAATCATTGAACTTGAGTTTCAAAATAAAAAATTCAACGTTTCTCTTTATTGTGTATGATAGTCGAATGCGTATTCTCCGAGTGCTTTCCAAGTGTTGATGGCTATTGAAGAGGACATACCTTCTTCTACACAACACTAGGTCTGGATCTTCCTTTTGTTGTGCTTCTAAGATTGATTTTATTTTATGTTATTTAGTTGGTTTACTTGAGTTATTGAAACTTTCTTAAGTGTGGCACTTCTTGTATGTATTTACTGTGCTTCTAATTTTAGATTGCATTAGTGATACTATTCTTCAACTTTCTCGCATCAAATATAATTTGTGTTAGTGTATTTCGTGTCATAAAATTTTGGTTTTTGTCTATCTTCCTTGTTAGGGACACTGCTGGACAAGAAAGATTTAGAAGTTTAATTCCAAGTTACATCAGGGATTCATCTGTTGCGGTTATTGTTTATGATGTAGCCAGTAAGTTTTTCTTGGATCAAGAACTTTCGGGTGTTTTTTCTTAATATTTGAAAATAAGTTTTTTTTTCGCTTCTGTGTTATAAATATTTCAACACCTTTCATGCTTAAAACTAAGAGGAGCATATCAACTTGCTCTCTAGGAGATTTAATAAATATTGCTTCCAAGCTGGATAGGCTCCACGGGTATGTAAATCAGATATTCCTTGGCATTGAACTCTGTATTCAGCTAAACATCATTTATAATTTATAATTTGTTATATGATAAACTTAGCTTACCCTTGCAACCATTATTGCTGAACTTAAGTTTTTTTTTTTTTTGAGTCATCTGGATAACCAAAAAGTTTGATTAAAGATAATATGGTACATGGATCCATGCAACTTATAATAAGGAGGTTGTGTTTAAATTGTTAACTGCCTTGTTGCAATGCTTCTAGTCAACACATTTTGAGCTGTGCCAAGGCCACGGTGGGATAAATTTTAAACGGCTATATTTTGGACTTTCAAACTTGAAATTAAAGAATGATGACAATCTTTTCTTTCATCTTTTCAATGAGATTTTATGTTAAAATTTACAAGACAACTCTCTGCAAACTTGTACCCAGGAGATTTTTTAGAGGATTTAAATTAACTAAATCAGCACAATTTTCTTCCATAACAGCACGAATAGAATTGAAGTGTGTTGCTCGAGTAAGGCCACCTTATGATGCATCAACAAAACACTGACATAACACCCTTACGCGTTAATGTTAAAAAGGCGATTACAAGAAATCAGTGAGAAAACCGGATCCCCGCTAAAAAGAAAATACATAAAGTCTTAGGGGTTTTTTTTTCCTCGATACAACTCCACCCAAAAAAGAAAAAAAAGGTGAAACAAAGGGAAATGTTACCAAAATATACATGTGTCAAACCAAAACGTATACCCAAAGAAGTGACGTATACCCTCTATGAACATGTATATCAAAAGAAGTGAATGTAATAAAATTTGTAAGCCAACAAACGACATCTCGAAACCAGGAAGCCGCAGCAGCACCCAAAGATTCAAATCACTTGGTTTAATTCTTTATATATATAGAACTAAGTTAGGGGTTAAAGAAGCCATGAGTTTAAATTTTTAAAAAAAATTAATTGTTTAAAATTTAAAAAATACTGTAAGTTCTAAATTTTAGGTATTCCGCACGTATCATAAATTTTAATTATTTAAGCAAATAACACCTTAATCCATACACATATTTATAGAACACTCAAATATTAAATCTTTCAAAAATATTACTAATTTAGGTATTTTAAATTAACATGCACATTTAAATTTGTATTTTTTAAGTATCATATTAAATTATAATTAATATAAATTTTCTTAATTTTAAAGATAATATTTAGGTCTCATATTAGATAAGATTACTTCATTTATTTAAAATATGTATNGACAACTTAATCCATACACATATGTATAGAACACTTAAATATTAAATCTATCAAAAATATTACTAATTTAGTTATTTTAAAGTAACATGCACATTTAAATTTGTATTTTTTAAGTATCATATTAAATTATAATTAATATAAATTTTTCTTAATTTTAAAGATAATATTTAGGTCTCATATTAGATAAGATTACTTCATTTATTTAAAATATGTATTAAATATTTATAAAAGTTTATTATCCATGTACAAAATTGGTTGTACACCACATTTAAATAAAACTCTTTCTTGTATTTGAAGGGAGAAGTTTGAAATATAATTTTCTCATTTGTTGGTTTAAACAAATTAAGAAGTTAAAATGTTTAAACAAGTATTATTTCTAAATAAATATAGCGGAAATAATTCTATTATTTATACTAAAAAAATATATTTATTGTATACGACATATGTTATTAGGTTGATAGTATATAGAATTCCTATATACCTTGAATGATACATAAGTTACATACTATGTTTTCTAATAAAATTTAATTAGTTACATGATTCTAAGAATATAAGTGAAATTATTTTTCATATGTTTAGCTGACAGTAAAGTAAAATAACAACAACAACGATAACAACAAGCCTTTATCCCAGTAAATGAGGTTGGCTACATGAAACTTTTTTCTCCATTGTGTCCTATTGAGTGTTATATTTTTATTTTTTTCTAATAAATTAAAATCATTTTTTATACGACATGCCCAAGTCTTTTTAGATCTACTTNTAAAAAAATATATTTTTTGTATACGCCATATGCTATTAGGTTGATAGTATATAGAATTCCTATATACCTTGAATAATACATAAGTTTTTCTAATAAAATTTAATTAGCTACTTGATTCTAAGAATATACGTGAAATTATTTTTCGTATGTTTAGCTGACAGTAAAGTAAAATAACAACAACAACGACAACAACAAGCCTTTATCCCAGTAAATGAGGTTGGCTACATGAAACTTTTTTCTCCATTATGTCCTATTGAGTGTCATATTTTTATTTTTTTCTAATAAATTAAAATCATTTTTTATACGACATGCCCAAGTCTTTTTAGATCTACTTCTACTTTTTTTTAACATAAGTCGACTCTAAAGCATCTACTCTCCTTATTGGATCATCAAAGGATGGACGTTTAATTTGACCAAACCATCTAGGACGGCTCTCCCTAATCTTGTTTGCCACTGGAGCTGCACCAACTCTTTCACTGATACATTCGTTTCGTATTTTATCTTTAAGAGTCTAGCCACTCATCCATCTATGCTTCCTCATCTCAGCAGCACTTAACTTGGTTTTATGCTTCTCTTTTAAAGGCCAATATTCCGTGTCATAAAGCATTGCAGGTTTCACCACCAGCTTATCAAATTTTTGTTTAAGTCCAAGTGTTTTTCTATCACACAATATGCCTGATACATTTCTGCACTTCAACCATCCAACTTGAATTATACTAAGAACATCCCCATCTATATTACCATCACTTTGAACAATAGACCGGAGGTATCTAAAATTCACACCTTTTAATTATTTGATCACCCATTGTTAAAACTACCACTAGATGTACTACTACTAAAATTGCATTTCGTGTATTCAATTTTAGATCTACTTAAATGAAAACCTTTAGACTCTAGTGTAGACCTACAAAATTCAAGTTTTTTAAAACTCTTTCTCTAATTTTATCCACAAGAAGGATATCATCAGCGAAAAGCATACACCAAGGTAAATCCTCCTTTAAATGCCTAATAAGAGCATCCAAAACTCAAGCAAAAAGATGTGGGCTTAAAATTGATCCCTGATATAATCCAATTAAAATAGGAATATTCATGGTCAGTCCTCTTTCTGTTCGAATACAAGTAACAACTCTGGTATACATATCATTAATGACTTGAATTTAAGTCACATCAACACTCTAGAACTCTCCAAATAACTTCTCTTGGAACATTATTGTGAGTTTTTTTTTTCTAAATCAATAAAAATCATGTGTAAATCCTCGTTGCTCATTATTTTTCTCCATCAAACCTCTTAATAAATATTGAATTCTTATGTTTTTGAAAAAATGGTTGTCCTAAACTTTTCACTATATTCAGATCATATGGTACGTCGCTTTCACTTGACGCCCTAGTATTCACACAATAATTTACATATCATAGTTTTTAACAATTTTTTATGTTAGTTGACAGTAAAGTAAAAGAAAGAAAGAAAAAAAAAATTATGTCAAAACTTATATGATGTAGAGTTGGAAGAGAATGAGGGCGACACAAGAAGAGTGGTTTTGGAGTAAGAGAGTAAAGGGAGAGGTGGAGCTAAAGCTAGTGCGACGGGTTGGCAATTTAACTTGTAGTAAATGGGAAGCTTGGGGACTAAAGATCATGCTCCTCGTAAATGTTGCATATTTTTAAAAGGAATAAGTATTAATGAACTACATTGTAACAAGGTTTATTTGAATTATGCATAATATCATAGTTAACTCAAACAATAATAGAAAAATCAAATATTAATTTTAAATTCAAAATAGGGAAATAAAATCTCACAAAAAGAAATAGAAATAGCAACAGACGCGACATACAAGCTCAAGTTGAGGTTAGATTTCAGGATAGTGATGGTCGGATAAGTGGATCAGGAAGGTTGGAAAATGGCTGGAATGGTTTCAGATTGGCGGTTGCAGAAAGTAGGGGCTTCTAGAGGGCTATTTTGGAAATGGCAGTGAGTGTAGAGTGGCTGGGAGAGTTTAAAGGATAGTAGGTTAGTTGTTTCGGGTGACGACAATGAGGGAAAGGGGATTGCGACAAGGGGCAGCAAGATGGAGGTCTGGAACAACGATAACAGTGGGTATGGAGGGTTGGAACAGAAGCGGCAACAAAAGGGGAGGGCTGAAAGGGCAATGCGCGATGCGGTGGACTGTCGGGCATCAAAAGGATAGTTGTCCAGGCAGTGACAATGAGAAAAATGACTGGGCCGTGGGGAAACTACTGGAAAACATCAAACGAAGGTTGTTTCGGGCAGCTGCGGCAGGATAGGGACGGTCAGGAGCGATTTGGGGAGAATGTTAAAGGGAATATAGATGATAATCATTATCTTGAGAGTGTGCAGCTGGAACATGACCCGAACCCTTTCTTGAAGGGTAAAAGAGACGTTGGTGGTTGTCCCGATACAAAACACATAAACTAACCCTATACTCTCACGAAAGCAAATATATAATAATAAAATAACTAGGAGTGGCTCAAGAGGATCTGTCGACTCCTCAGAAGAAAGTAAACCTGGAGCTGAATATGCTTGGTCGTTGAACGCCCCGCGTCAATCTCTTTTGTTACGGAAGCTTTGATCTCATTCGTCAAAGGGTTTGTTTGCACATTGAGAGTGACAGAGCTGCTATGACCTACCAGGGCTGAAGGTCCTCGACTGTGCCTTTAGAAGCATCTGGATCCCGAAAACATCTGAGGAGTTTTTTTTTGACTTGTGAGCAGCCATCCATATTAGTCCAAACCTTCTGGGGTTACACTACGGAACTTAATGAGGACTACATGTCATGTATGTTCTGCCGAGTTCTTGAAAAGTAACCCCAAGTTGGCCCAACCTTTTGTGAATTGAGGGCAGCCTTAATCTCCTTGAACGGTAACAGCCATGGAGGTAAGTTACCAAACAGGACATCCTGAAACTTTCTCTGTATTAGATGGTCTGTGTCTGAAATTAGCTCTCATGTTCCTCTCTCCTCTATCATCATCAAAGCTAATCCTGCAAGCACTTCTCTACGTGCAAGCGCACCTGTAATCTTGGACTTCAATGAAAGTAGGACTATGTGTTTGTCATCTTTGGTGAAGGAATAAATGTTCCTGAACATATTATGCCTAGTCTTTCTATCAAACTGCCACAATCTCCCCAACAAAATGTAGCAGATATTTATGGGCACCATGTTGCACCCCACCCGATTCTGCAGCTGGTTCATAATCGAAAATTTCACAAGTCACCTCTTGTCAATGTCATCCTATTCTTCTTCAACCACGTCAGGAAATATGGCTAGGAATGTCCTTAACTCGTGAGGCTCAATTTTTCTATCATTTACGTTGACACCATATTCTTGCTTCTCCCTCCATCAATGATGAGACCGCATAAATATCTGTTCATAATGCATTGGGTGTAGAATATGTTGTGGCGAAGCAGCTGCTGCTCTCATGTAGCCTTAATTTGAAAGACTCATCCAACCACCAACTTCTTGCCCTCATTCAGTGGAAGCTAGTATTCACCCTGTTCTTCAACTATCTTTTAAATGTTCACTTCCTCCACCACACCTTACTCGGTGAAGGACGCAACTTAGCTCGTCGGGCAACTAAAAGCGATGTGTGCAAAACCAGACATCTGAAATATTTTTTGATTGGGACTGTATTGGGGGTGTTGCTTTTCTCATGCTTCCTCTCACTTTAGGCAGCTTGATTATTCTCTTGATAAGTTTTTTCAACTTCCTTCGGTGTGCTACTGATGTCTCCAATTGTGGGTGGCTGTCTGAATGGCTGGGATTGTCTGTTCCACTTCTGTC